>UXGD01005094.1:0-15337 GCA_900474315.1 Torymus auratus
CGTGAATGTAGTGTTTCGCGCACGGGAAACAAGCACGAGAAACTGTATTTCGCACACGGAGTGTTAAAAAATCATTTTACAATATATCATTTTTCAAACAATACGATCGTTAAATATAGAATAATTTTTAGATGCATATTTTAAATTAAAGGTTTTTAGAAAATCAAGAAGTGCCATTATAGGAATTATTTATTTATTATTTAATATTCACTGTTTAATTATACGATATAAAATATTTTTATAAATATAAATAACAATGTATAGATAAATTGATTATAAATTAATATGTGCGTTGTCACACTTGATCACAAAAATATTATAAATGTTATTTCTTCAGAGGCATCGGACAAAAGCATCTTCCTTGCTGAATTTCTGTAGTTCGTCTTCTTCTGCCTTTATTGTGCGGAATCCAAGTTCAGCATACAACTCTGAGCCCAAATAACGATAGGCATTGTCGAGATCATTTCTGAAATAATCTATGTTATCATCGATGAATTTCTTTATAAAAATCATCAATTCTGTGATGCCGTGTCTACGGGCAATACTTCTATAAATAAAGTAAACGTTGTTTAAATTGAGGATTCTTCGAAGAATTGTACTGCAATGGAGCTTGATACCTTTCACTGCTAAGAGTCTGATAAGAGGCCAGTCCAGAAATTTCGATCTCAACAGCGTGTTATCTTCAATTTCTTTCGTATAAATATATTTCAGCACCGTATAGAAGTGCTCAAACGGCGTATTTTCGACTGAAAACACGAAATTGTGGGGTTGAGAGCGTATAATTTCGTGGCTGAATAGTGCTTTAAAAAATCTACTCCTGCGCGAAAGGATAGCCATATGCGCGATACACAATACGTCATCAACATAAAACGTTACATCACTGAGGTAGCGGTTGTCGAAAAAGTGCTTATCGTATTTGTCACTTGTTACTAACGATTCCGACAATTCAACGCCATCTACCTCGACCAACTCAATAGGTCGGATTAGTGGGGACTCGATGGCGTAATCATACATAGTGTTGTTACTTTGGAAAGATTGATTCGCCTCTCGAATTTTACAGTAAAGTCTAATGTTGCTAATTTCCCACAAGAGATCCTTCTTTGACTCGATCAGCGTGGACCTTTTCAGGTAAAAAAAGAAGCCACGCCAGCTGCGATCCCTTTTGTTGATTAACCAGATAGGAGCATATCTCATGTCGATTGGAGCGTCATTATCTAGCTGTATCGATAGAGCCACTTCGACTTTGGTACTGATATTGGTGCTGACGTAAACGAGCGCGGTGAGCAATTTGTTTGAGGATGTTCCATCAGGCCTCAAGCCTGATTGAAAACTAATCTTCCACTTCAAGCACTGTTCGTCGATTATATCGGAAAATTCCGTTGATTCTATTTTGCACTCTTTTTTGTGGACCATCTCGGAGAAACTACCCACTAACCACTTGCGAGCTATCACATTTTTCGGATATGAAGCGAACAACATTTTGTCTATTCACCAGTAGTATTTTCTGCAAGATGATAAGTGCAGCACGCGAGATTTTCTGTTACTTCCAGTGGACAATCCGCAATTGCCGATGACCGAACTGAGACTGCTGCGCTTTCGCTGCCTTCCAAGTTTTCCGGCGATTTTACGATGCTTTGCCAAGGTTACTCAGGGGTTAGTTGAAGAGTGGGTATAAGAAGGGACCGCGCTTTGTTTTAGGTATACGGGCCTCTCAGCGTAGTAGATGGACGAAGATAGACGACCCCTGTCCCTCTTCACTATACCAGAATAAGCATGTACTCTACTGTCGCAGGTATACGCGATGGTAGGTCGATTTGGCAACATGGGGTAAGTCTGGCCCGAATGGCAAGACAATGACCTGTACGAAGAGATGAAGAAGCACGACCTATATAGTTTGCAGTAGAGTTTAGCTGAGATGAGGGGCCTTCCGAACGAAACGATTTCCTGGTCGGTTCGCTAATGTTTTCTTTTGTAGCGTATAAGTGCATGGCAAGAGTCTTTCTTTTAAATTAAGAATTTCCAAAACAGGACAGTAAACGAAGGTCTGAATTTTTCATATATGATAAAACGAATTCTATATAATAACCGATTGTAAAAAATTCTGGCTTCATTTCTAATTAGGCAAAAAAACCCATTCCCAAAAATAATTCTTTGATTATAATTCGAAAACGCCATGAGATGTGAAAAATGTCCCTAATAAAGTGAACTAAAAAATCTGCTCATGACCTGACGATCCCAAGTATTATACTCACAAGTAATTCACAAGGTAATATTATTTCATCTAATGATATCGTTAATTTTTGTGAAATTTCAGCGTATATTTTCTTCGGTTGACTAAAACCAGTCACCTTGGAGAAATGTTAACCATACATTACCCATTTTTCAGCTAACTTTATAGCTACGAATAATATTCTGCTTTTATTCGATACCTATGTAGTACCAATTTAAAGCAAATTTTGGTATTTACATTTGACATTATCGATATTTTAACGACTAGTAATACTTTTAGGTAGATTGTATTACCATTACATATACCTATTCCTTTTTGCTAAAAATGCTTAAAATTAACACATTAACTATATAATATCGTTAATTTTCTACCAGAGGAATTGATTAAGAGAAATACCGACGATCAATTTGAATAAAATTTAAACTATGTAAGCGCATAGGACAAGTCTCTCTACTCTATGTATAAGTAACCCATCAAATGACATGAAAAATATGAAAAACTGATAAGTCACTGATAAACATCAAGCTTACATCAAAGTCATCACTTCCCCGAGAGAAAAAGAAAAAGAGAAAGAGAGAGAGAGAGAGAGAGGGGGAGCGAGGGATGTATAGGTGTTCCGGAGTTCTACGGTCCTCCAGCCTTGTAGCTCAAGGTAAAAAAAAACTGCAAAAGCTGTAAATCCCAAAAGGAAGTACGAAACTTTCTTCCTCTTCGGCAGGTCAGAAATTAGTGTTGGAAGTAGAGGGTGAGAGGGCCCATACACGTTGCGAAAAATTCAAATACTTACCTTCCAAACATCATCGGCTATGCGCAAGGAGGTGTTGGCAGATGCTCGCGCAGCGGGACCTTTTAGGTTCCGTAGACTCAAACGATCGCCGCCCGCCAACACTGAACTTACGCTGCGTCACCGCTGTAACGACGTCTCAGGTAGGCCCGGCTGTAATCTCGTGGCCCTGCGGTATAAGTACACACTGTGCTGCGGGGGCTTCTTTGCTTTCATTAGCGCAACTCGCAACAGCATAGCACATTTTCCGAACACTCTTTTGTTTTCATATATGAAAAGTAATTTTAATGAAAGTGACTGAAACCGAGAGCCCGGGGGGGGGGGGGGGGGGGGGGGGGGGGGGGGCAAGTGTGAAAGAGAGAAAGAGTACCTAATACGATGCGGGATTCGCATCAATTCTTCTCTAATGATTCTCTAAATAGCTAAACTGTGGATTCCTCGTTTTGATGTGCAAGAGAAACGCAAACATGGCGTCTGATGGATGGCACACGTTACTTGTTACATATGTATACCAAGGGCACGAAACAGGAGATGCCATGAGCGCCATGTACGAGGGAGTAAAGTTGCATATTATTCCCGCGGGGGAGTTACTGACCCGAGCGAGCGAAGCTAAGCGAGGGAATGTGGGAAGAGAATGATCGACTCTATTCCCGATTTACATATGGAACTTTATTCCCAGCTCCATTGTGCCCACTTTGTTGACTTGGAAAGTTGACACTATTCAGTTTGTTTAAGCCTATCAAAAATATTTAATATTTTTCCAATAAATCATTTATTTGGTATTTATGCGTTATAATTTTGTTAGTTTTAACTAAATTCACCGTAAACGTAAAAAATTAGACGATGTTACATTATTCCTGCATATGCCGCGGACGTAAACTATTTGATGTCCAGCATTTACTTAATAATTAAATTAAACAGTTTTCACGAAATAAAGGAGAATATCCACGGGGTGTAAATTTAATTATTTTTAAAAGTGCAACCTATCGAATCAGTACTATCCCTTAGAAAATAGAAAACTACGAAATTAAAAAAAAAATTGATCTGATTTCTAAATGGGAAAGTTATATAAATTCGGATTGAAAATCAAGGTCTGTCCAAACTCGAGTTGCACTACTTCTATTAGTACAAATCTAATACACGTTTTTGTATTAATAAAAATGTTTGTGATGTGATAAATTTTTGTCAGCAACGAGGGAATGTATTACGTTCATCAAAAAAGCCAATATAAATATAAATGTTTACGGTGGTAGGGGAGCCCGTACAGGAAAAAATTTACAGGAAATTTCGGCAGGCACTGTTACAAGAAATCTTGTAGTACTACGTATAAAAAAGTTTTACAAAGTTTTTTCCCAGAGTAAAATTATGCAGAAATTCTAAAAGAAAAAAACAATCCGCACGATAATACCCATACTGGTGGTTTTAGTCGCCTGCTTCAACTTTTGAAGGTTTAATAATAATAATAATTTAATAATTTTATTCAATAATTAATTTAATAATTAATTTAACCATTAATTTAACCATAAATGAATAAACCATTAACTACAGGTACCTATAGTTCTTCAGGATTTGTTCTAGAAATGCCTAACAGTGACACCCTGGTTTTATATCAAGATTATTTCGATATGAGAACAGATATAAACATTAATAAAATATGAAATCAGTATAGATAAACATATGCAGAAAAAATGCGACAGCTTTTTTGAATTATATTTCTGATGTACCATACCTATTTGTTGCTGAACATAAGAAAAAAAATTGTTCCAAACTGCTCTTCATGCTTCACTAGGAGGCACATGTGGAACGGTCTATTGTGAACGAGTGGTATATGGAACGGATGACATTTGATGAAATTTACATAAAATGTACACTTTTAGCGGCCCCAAAACTGGTCAAAATTATTTTTAAAGGCACACCTTCCGGACGCGTTTTTTGTTCTTTCTTACATCACAAACTATACAGGAACAATCGTGTACAATTTAAAAGGTCTTTGTGACACATTTTTTTTAAGGATTAAATTTTTTAAGAAAATGGTAACAAAGTCCTCTTTTTTCAAACTCATCCACTTAGCCCAGAAACGTCCTAAACAAAGTTTCAAAAAACATATTAAAACTAGAAAGAGACGTATTTTTTTTTAGAAATTAAGAAATATTGATTCCTTCAAAAGTTATAAGAGTTTAGCGTCGAAAAGGCATAAAAATACTCGATTTATGCAAATATCGAATATATCAAAATATTAAATAACATTTTTAACTAGACTTTTTTATTTAAATAGTTTTTTATTTAATCTAAATTATGTATTTTTTCACAATACAAAAAAAAACATGGCATTGCTACAAAAGTCATGAAATGTGACTCAAAACCAATTCTCTCTGCTTATATGAATAAGAGTATTTATAAAAATTAAATTTACTCAAGTTTATAATAAAGTTAACAATAGAAAAAAAAATCGAAAAATCACTAAAATCACTTGAGTATACCGAAAACTTAAAATTTCTAGAGTAACAGTAAAAGTAAATTATAAAAATAAATTTAAAAAGTGCGCCAAGAAGGGAAAAGAAGAACAGAACAAAAGCGGTCATTTTCCAAGGATTCTTTAGAGAATTATCACTGAACCACTCGGGTTACAGGTGATATCTTGTAATTATTTTTACAAGCCTTTAAATTTTGATAGTGTATAAATTAAATCCTTTCACAAAAAAGCATCGTGATAATATTGACCAATGTTCATTTGTACTGTTGCAACTTCTTTACTTTTGCGCATGTAACAAAATTATCAATGCATTTCTTAACAATGGTATATAAAAAAAACCAGTGATTGCACAATGAGAACGTAAAATATCATTTTAAAATTGACCGTGTGTATTAACTTTCTTGGGAAAAAAATTCTATAAAAATTCGTCTCTCATGGTGCAGTCGGTAAAACAAACCGTAAGCCACTTTCTCCGGCACGAAGCATACACTCTATTTGTCTGTAAAACGACCCCGAAAAAATCAATCGAAGCCGCGATTTCCAGACCATTCAGCCGATAACCGGTGACACACCCTCCACATCGCCAGCGGACTCTGGTTGTCCAGCATTCTCGCGATGGTACGTGTACTCGCGCACGTTCGCAAGGCCAGTTATCACGCAAGCTCTCAATGCGCTGCGACTGAGGTTCAACGGTGCGGCTGCGCACCAATCGTTGTTTTCGGCGTCGTAGTACTCGACAAACGACATCGGCAGCGTGCCTGAAGCGTAGAATTATGAAGTCGAAGAGGATTTGATGGCGAGGCTCGAGAATCTGAATAAGGTTTACCGTCGAAGCCGCCAATGACGAAGATGAGGTCGTCGAGAACAGCGGTGGCGAAGTTGCTGCGCGCGTGTAACATGTTATTCACCTCCTGCCAGTTCTTGTGCGGTTCGCTTGGATTGTATTTTTCCACTGTAGTAATGAAAAATTAGGTGTTGTTTAACTTGGAAATGTTGCTTTTATTCCTTATTTATCAATATAACGTTAATTTATTGAGATGCTGAGTTAGGTTGCTGATTTCTGTAGAAATTTTTTTTTTTTTCTTTACTTGCAATTATTTGGATTATTAATAAATCATTGTTAATTTAAACATAACAGTTTACACCACGCGAAACATGTATTTTGAATTATTTAAGTGCTTATAACTAATTATTTTTATTCCGTTATTCTCTAGTCGATCTATCAATTGATAATCAAAATAAGATACTTTCTGCAAGCTCGTTTAGAAAAAATCTATTAAGCAAATCGATACTATAATATAATACATAAAAAAAAAATAAATAAATAAAAAATAAGAGTGCAAGTGGTGCACATTTCATGAATTCATATACGAAGCCAAAATGTAAAATGATAATTTTCGATGTGCTTCGTCATGTGTACCATAATCTTTTAAACAAGTAAAGAAGATTCGGAAAATTTCGAAATAATTTACAATTATAATTTATAACTATATTATGCACATTTTTGTTACTTATAGGTATGGCTAATTAATTACCTTCTACATTTGAACAAGTAAGTGCATAGTGCAATAAGAAAATTCATTTATTTGAAGTGAATTGTTAACTTATTTGAATTTAGAGAGTATAAGTTTTCCTGTAAATAAGGGCCGAGCAAATATGCGCACGGCCTAATTAGCTATACCGTTACTTTACATAAACAAGCAAAAATAACACTCACCCGATCCGAGCCTGGAGTACCCATCGAACCCGCCGATAGCGTACAGACATCCACTGAACGCAACCAGCGACAGCGCGGACCTGCGGATGCTCATGGGCTCTATGTAGGTCCACTGGTTCGTAGCGACATCATAGACCTCGGCTGAGTGGAGTAGGTGGTGGCCATCATAGCCGCCGGCCACGTAGACGCGACCGTTCAAGGCGGCGCAACCCGCGTCCGAGCGACGTTTCATCATCGGCGCAATCAGCTCCCACTGGTTCGCAACCGGGTCGTAGCGCTCACACGAGCGCATGCGCGCCACGCCGTTGTTGCCGCCCAGCGCGTAGATCTTGCCGTCTGGAATGGGGTAAATGAAGGCAATTATGTTCATGATAACATTAACGTACGTTAATTATTTATTCATTTTATACTGATGAAGTCTAATATACGATTGATTTCATTGCGTTAAACCTTTGAGGGGCAGCTTGACTCTTGGGAGTCCAAGTTAGAAGATTTTTAAAGAAAACTGTGTAAATTTGTTTACTTATAATTATGTATATACAATTAAAACAGAAAAACTTTTCTCAGAATAAAATCAATTATACGTAGCAGAAAAGTCCTAGAGCTCTGAGAAGCTTTATTTGGAGTAAATTCTATACCTTCTATAACCTACTGGTTTTTCAGAACAAAATATTTGAATTTTCCAAACATTGAGTTCCTTCATTTACTTTTATTTATTAGAAATTATTTAAATTTGTCATTTGTTGTAATTACTTATAAATGTATTTGCAATATATATATTTGATTATTTGTAAAGGCCATTTTGATTATTGCAATTCTGACGTCAGAATACCCATCAGCAATCCCGACAACCCTTAGACTATTTATGATTTTCAAAATTTATTCAAAAGAAAAATGTACCCCTTAAATATTCAGTAAGGAGTTCGATTCTGTTTCTGATCATAACATTTATAAAAAATGCGAAATCCTCGTTTCAAAGTTTCAAAGTTTCAAATGAGATTAATCCATATTAAGCATCGAATATGAACTTGACATTAGAAAGCTCTTTTTCAGTCGTTATATAAGAAATTATTTTTCATTATAATCCTAAAAAACAAAAATAAAACATGGTTACGAAAGTATTAAAAAATTATCTTCCTGATCCTTATCGTTTAAAATATCGCTTATTAAGATAATTCACTAATGACACTCACCCATTTTTTTCAGTTATCAAACATTCGGTCTTTCATTCTATTAGCCACTTTACTCCTACAAAAAAGTATCATAAAAAAGCTAAACATACCAAGAGTACAGACGCTGACGTAGCATCTAGCATGGTACATGCAAGCGCGTTCGCGCCAGACTTTCGCCACAGGATCAAAGCAGCGCACGTTGTTGAGAAGCTGATGCCCGTCGGAGCCGCCGATCACGTAGATCAAGTTGTTCAAAGCGCAAACGCCCGGGTACGTGCAGGGATCCGCGTCCGTATACGACGACGGGAACCACAAATTCGCTCTATACAATACATCGATAGTTATATATATATTAACGATTTATAGGTATTACTAGAACAGATACAGTAGGGGATAATGAACAACCTGGTGTCGTAAGTCTCGATGAAGTTAGTCGGCGACCCAGCCATCCAGCCGTCGATAGCGAATATGATCTCATGTGGTAGGCGCGGTCGCGCTCTGCTATCGTCGTGCTGCGTTTGCTGCTGCTGAGACGATTGACGATGGTTCAGGTAAGCTGCTATCGGCAACAGCACTGCTTTGCTCTCCTACGTTCGCGGACGAAATTTATATAATTTTAAATTAATTTTCGATGCTATATACACGTATTTTATAGCTTTTTAAAGCTGTATTTAAAGCTATCAAATTCTCGCGTATATAGTTTGACGATGATAACAAATGACCGGTAAACTGTACTATATTTTGCGCGAGGCTCCAGCAGATGATGTTGCTGTCGAAGTAACCGGGCCTCATCAGACCGTAGCGCGGGCAATTCAGCAGCTTCGGCAGATGAACAGCGCGTTTTTTCGGATCGCTTTCTATCCACATTTTTATCGCCTCGAATACCAGCTCCTCGCGGCGCACGTTCAACTCGTCGTCCGTCAAAATCGGCTCCAATTCGTCGCACGCTTATTGGAAAATGTAAACAACATCCTAAGTGTTTCTTCACGATAAAATATAATAAAAATTCATTATCATTATCCTCTCTTACTCAGCTGTCGGAACTCGATGCTTTGTTGCAATATTTTCGGAAAATTTCGAAGCACGTATCTACGGCCCTGTTCCTTCAGGTCCTGGCAGAAATAATGCTGAGCGAATTTATAAATGCCTACAAATAACCAACCAACATTATACACATTGCTTGTAAACAAAATATCGGTAAAGAAGATTCTCGAACGTGAGTCCCATTTACCCAAGCAGTTATCGGGCCTGAGTTCGCCGAGCAGGAACTGACAGCAAAGCTGCACGAGGCCAAGCACCTCCAGTCGGTCAGCGAGGGGCAGCAGCCGCTCGACATTATCAACACCCACGCGGCACACGCCTGTGTACGCGTAGTCGAGCACGTGGCCGAGATCCTCACCCCCTACGTCGGGCAGGATGAGCTCGTGGCCCGGCTGTTCCTCCTGCGCGCCGAGACAGCTCGTGAATGTCGCGCGAAAGTACGGGCTCACCGCTGAGAGGATGGCTCGGTGGACCGGGTACACGCGGCCGTCCGAGCACCGGATCGCGCCGTCGCAGAGCTGCTGCGATGATCTTTTAATGTACGAAAAAGTTTTTAGGAAGGGTGTGGATTTTGAGGGGGCGTATTAATATTTGAAAAATCGGATTCGCTTGACGTTGTTTTAGGATTTTTTCTGTGTAAATTATTTATCATTAAATAATTAAACACGGCGCAACGTAGAAGGTATATTTACTTTTACTGCGTGTAAACTATACTTTCTTATATTGAAAATATGAAAAAAACCCTAGAAAATGCTATCATCGCCTGAAGTGCAGTCTCTGCACAAGGCAGAAAGAAAACAGCGCCGCCGAGAAGCCATGTTCAAACTATATACTCTAAAGCAACCACCCCCATTTCTTTCAGCCATATTGAGCAACGACTTCAAAACCATACAAAAATACCCCATTGCGCAAACATAAAATCAATATTTTTAAAAATCCGCATTCAGCATAAATATGAACGTTAAATATCATAAACCTCAGCTTCGACCAAATGAGCGGAAACTTGACGGGCGCGCAGTCGTCCGGCGGACAGACGCATCGTCGCCTCGCTGGTTGCAGCGTCGCTTTTTGATGTGTCTGCTGCTGCTGCGATTTCGGACTTCCGCTAGGGCGCCATAGTTTCTGACGCTGACGGCTGGCCCGCTCCGCGCGGCGTCTCTGCGGTTTCATCGCCGCGCTATCCATTCTTCGCCGAGACTATACAAATTGTTTATTTGTATATCTCATTTTAGGAGCTTGATTTGTTTTAAATCGTTGCTAATAGTGTCGAATCGCTTAAAAATGTCGTGTGGTTTTACTTTGCCATAAATGTGCAAATAAGGTTGTAGATTTTAGAAAATACGGGTATGCATGAAAATTTTGAAAACCATTATAGAACGTGTATACTGGTGATTTTGAATGTGGCAAACGTAAGTATGCTAAACGTTTAGTAGGTAGGTACGCGCCGAATGTCCACTGCCGCGCCAGACGTTTGCGCGTCCCTTTACCTAACCTTGACGCTTTTTCGCGCTTTCACTTTTTCTCCCCGCTCCCTTACCTTCCACAAGAGGGTTTGCCTGATAGTAGCTGTGGCGTCCCTCCGGCGTGTGCCGACGCCGCGTCTTCTTCTAGCTTGAGAGGGAATGATGGCGTGTTGGATTTACACAGCGGCCCTATACACTGGTTTTGCAATTTTGTGTATCGGTTTGTTCATTCGGACCATCGAGCGTCCCGCTTTATCTCACCGGCGCAGTCGACTTTTGCCGATAGTTATTTGTTTTTCTTTGGACAATGTTGTTTTTCTATAATAAAAATCTTTGTTACGATTACTTTATCATCTTCTATTTATTATAATGTTAGATTATTATGGAATTTGGACAAAAATAATCGATAAGGTGAAAGAAAAAAAAAATTAATAAATATTTTCAAGTAATCCAAATATAATAATTGTTAGTTAATCTCTTGTAGAAAATATTCCGAAAATGAAATTATTCCTATGAGATCGCACAAATCGAATTTAAGGGGATGACTTATACCGATATGCGAGTTCTCTGCCGTACCGACTAGAATTTTTTTTAATTAAATATCAATTGTTATAAGCTTTTTCTTTTTATTCTTATTGTGGATGCACAAAGACAAACTTACCTAATTCCCGGTCAAGTTTCAGATAAATATATTGGAAAATAAAGACGAAATTTGAAAAACCGCAAGATGTCGTGTATTTTAGGGTTAATATGATATTATGCGACGTTGTGATTTTTCAAATTTCGTCTTTATTTTCCAATAGATTTATCTGAAACTTGATTGAGAATTAGATAATAAGTTTGCCTTTGTGCCCCCAGACTCAGAATTAAAGAAAAAGCTTATAACAATTGACATTTAATTAAAAACATTGTGATCGGTACGGCAGATTTGAATCCTAAACATAATTTACTGAGGAATGATAACGTTACATTATATTTTCCCCAAAAAATGTGAATGCTTTTCTACGTACACGTTGAGTGTATATTTAGCGAAATTGCGGAATAGTTTGAGTTTAGTAGATTATGCACCTAGGGAGTAAAAGTAAAGAATGTCGCAGATCGCATATAATTGTCGCCCGAGCTGAAGGCGAGGGTGACTGTTTTTCGACCGCAGGACGTACAGCACGCACTTTACGCGTCGTGTAGAGAAAAGGAGATTTGCGACCTATACCAGCTCTCTCTAAAATCTTGCGATCGTTTCAGGGACTGTTCACATAAAACCCTGCGATGCCTATCGTGCCGCGTATACCGGTTAATTCCATTTGTATACGTTTCTTTTCAGCGTCCATATAGTTACGAGTGCATTCTAACGATGCATATGCCAAAACAAGGTGCTACCACAGCTGCCGAGATAGTAATTTTTTCGGAGTTTGCGCCGAGATAGCGCCTTCTTCGCTGCTCGCGCCGAGATAGCGCTTTCTTCCTCTCAGCCGTCGATATAACGCGGCACGGAGGGATGGCATGGTATAATGTGGACAAAACCTTATACACGCCAGCTGAGCGGAGGGGCCAGTTCGCCGGCGACACTCGCAGCGGAAACATCAACCGAGGGGTGAACCGGCGCGGCTAGCGGAAAAGTCTCCTTTCCTCTCTTCTGACGCTGTACAAGGTAAGATTTATTTTTCAAAATGGGAGAGCATCCATTTTGGTTTTCATGCGTATACGCGTGTTTACCGATATGTTCGTTTGCGTGTGCGCTTACTTACATTGACGTGCGTACGCGTGCGTGATGGGCACGTGTGTGTTGTTTTGTGCTTTGTATCCGAACACCGACTGCGGCATAAGAAAGTGTGCTGGCGTCTCTAATTCTCTAATGAAGAAGGGAGGCGGAGCCTATTTGCGCCTATTCGTTCCCTGTTGAAAGTATATACGTCAATTTTCGACGTAAATAATTCATGTAAATAATTCATGTAAATAATTTATATAGATATTCACGTGCCAAATTTGGACTTTTATGTATACATAGGTAAACTAATTGTAAATAAATTGTTGTTAATTATTATAACTTTGTTAACTAATTATTAAATTTTTATTATTATGATTTTACAAATAAACAGTTTACGTAGATAAAAGTACAAATTTGGCACGTGAACATCTATATAAATTATTAACATAAATTCTTTAACAGGGTCCCGCTGTGCCGGGCGTTTTGGCCTGTTCTTGGCGAGTATATTGGGTCGTGCGTATAGTACCCTTGTGCGTGCCCTTTATACCTTTCTCTGTAAGCTATATCTTTCAGTAGCGTATCCGACTGACTCATCAAGGCGCCGGAAAATTTTGCGTTCGGGAAAGCAGACCACCGGTTTCTATAAATTTTGACCAATAGAATCTAGAGATACAATCTAATAAAATTATAATAATTTCGATTCAAATGCGTTTATTTAAAGAACAGGTCAATTTAAACAAATAAAAATGTTCTTTTATTGTTATATATCAGAATACTTTTTCTTAAAAATTGATCCTTTTTTTTTAATTTATTGATGCTGTTAGTTTAGCATGCAAAGCACATAAACTAATAACAGCAATAAATTTAAAAAAAAAGAAAAAGAAAAGACAAAAGTTCTAGAGATTTTTTCCATATAAAAAAGGAATCTTAGACCTCACTGGCCTACGAACAAACTATCATGTACCCGTATACGTATGAGGAAATTCACAAAAAATTTAAACTTAGCCGGTCTCAAAACTGGACGAAAAATTTTTTTCAAGTCCCTTTCCTGAAATGTTCGGCTCATAGTTTCAGGAATGAAATTGAAACTAGAAAAAAAAGATTTTTCATTTTCTTTCTTGGAAATTAAAAAATGTTTATTTCTTCAAAGGTTATATAAGAGTTCAAACTTGAACATCAAAAAGACATATAAAAACGCTGTCAAAGTCGGACTTCCTGCGAATAGTAGTTCTACTTTAAAATCTATCATAACATTTGAAGGAATCAACATTTTTTAATTTTCAAAAAAGAAAATGAAAGCTCTTTCTTTCCAGTTCCAATTTCTTAAAATTATAAGTAGAACGTTTCTGGGCTAAATGGCTGAGGTTTAAATAAAAGGTTTTTTTTGTCATTTTCTTAAAAAATGTCAACCATTAAAAAAGATATGTACCAAGACGTTATTAATTGTACACGATTGTACCCGTGTATTTTGTGACATAAAAAAGGAAAAAACGCGTCCGAGAGGTGTGCCTTAAAAAAAGTTTTTTTTTTAATTTCCTCATATAAACGAGTATAAAATATCTAGGGATGTAACCGAGTAATTCGAAATTTTTTTATGTCTTCTTTTTTGCATTACAAAATGAATGTAAAAGAAAAAAAATTCTTAAGCCCATAAAATTGCAATGTTTGGACATATATAAAACTAATATAACACTTTTCATTTCATTTTAAAGTTTTTAACAATAACTTTTGATTTATGTATTTTATGAGTTTTTTCTGAGCCTTTAAACCTCATTAGTTTACTAAATTAATGTACTAGTTATAAAACGTGGGTGATTTCAATACATAATTTTATCATTTATATAATTTTATTAAAGTTTTATAAAAAAATAGGCAGAAATCTTCGAACTACTCGAACCACCCCTAAAAATATCCCTATATACGTTTACAAATATACGTTATGTATTATTTATCGTTCAACCGAGTGTCGGTTCAGTCATTCATTCGTAGTTTTCATTTTTATTCAATTCATTTTAAAATGCTTTCTTTTTCCAAACAAGTTTTAAAAAACGATGACTTGCTTATATCATCATTATTATTAATTTTATTTTGAAATTTTTAGCTATAGCATTACAGCAGTCATGGATTTATTATTAAAGGAATTAACATTGGATTACGACCTTTGCATCGTTGCGAGGCCTTCAGAGAACGAAGATCCAGATTGCGATACTGACTCCGATGCATCATCCAATAGATCTTCGGAACAAATTGACGAGGATGAGTCCGAATCTATACGTATTAATAAAAGGTTTTCATTCTGGAACACGAGCTATAACTTTCGTAGATTCCAAAATGTTTCTTGGACGAAAGATGGTTTTGCGAGTGGAATCACAGAAGAGCAAAAGGCACGATTCTCTAAGTGGAACACGTCGTGTACGTTGAAGGGAAGGCACTCCCAGAATAACACCAATAAAGATTTTAGAAAAGCTCATTGGCAAACGTAAGACCAATCAAATAAAACATCTTATATTTTGAACAACTTTATTGACAAAGTGTTGAATTAAAAATTTCTTTTTTAGGTTCGACGCCTATTATAAAAAACAGACTGTAGGGGCGAAGTCTGTGGTGTCAAAGAGTGTGTACATCCCTGCTAGAGCACCAAGCATAGGTAAGTAAAACTTATTCATACTTGACTTACTAGGAGAGTGTCAGGAATCCGGATCACGGATTCGGCTAAAACTTCGGGATATATTTTTGGATATAGAAATATGAA
>UXGD01005095.1:0-15337 GCA_900474315.1 Torymus auratus
AACGAGTCTACAACAACCAATCAAAACAGTCTTATTGTGATGACAGATTTCATCCATCACTTTTTTAAAAGAGGATTAAAAGAGGATTATCTTACGTGTATCAGAATTCGATAATAATGAGTTCATCGGCTCGGTTGGTAAGGTTGAGTTATCCTGCAATTACCGGTCGTAGGTGCGGAGTTGTCGACTGTGGATAAGGTAGAATGGGGTTGTTGACAACCCTGCAATTATCCACCGCCGGCAAGGTAGCGCTCTACCGACTTGGGTTACCAGGCGCTTGGGACAAGTAAGCCAGAATAGCTCACTCTGATCAAGTAATTCAAATTAGTACATTACGCACCAAAGCGGGCAAGGGCGCGAAGAGTGTGAGTCTGCAGGCATGAGTCGAGTTTGTCGCCTGAGCGCCCGTGTTGCGTATACTATTTTTTAAACGTTCGGGCGCGAAATTTGATTTGACGCCTGTTTAGCAGGCAGCAGGCACGTTCCGCCAGCTCAACAGGCATACAAATCGAATTTGTCGGCCGAAGGTTCAAAAACATGTACGAAATGAAAAATCAATTCCATATACTTCAACGGTAAGGATCTTATATAGGTATAAATCAAGTAAATGCTGTTTACGACCACAATATCTTAAATTTTATTCTTAACTTTAAAATAATACAATAAATTTTATCCTATTATGATCCTATTATAAAAGAGAGATAGCGATTTATTATCGAATTGAAACTTAGAGCCAACTTCAGAGTGTTATCAAAAAATTTCATTGGCTAATCCAGTAGGTATAGATATAGGTTAATGTCTACAGGCGCGCGTAGCGCGCTCTGCTTTAGAATCTAGTATTGTATAAATCACAGTCTCATGGTGGTATATGTAAGACAAATTATTGGAATAACAAAATTACGGTTTACCTATTTATTTATAAGACATTATACAACAAAAATAAGGAATTTTTTTAGTTAGTTTAGAAATTAGTACATGAAAGATAATAATATTAAATGCATAAAATGACATAATACTTGATTAACATTGATGAATAAAGCAAATAAGAAATTTGTATAATGATATTGAAAACAGCATAATATGTATCATGACAATAAAACTAGACAGTGTATTTTGACAGTTTTACAGGGCAATAAAATAGATTTATGAATAAGCATAAATAAACCAGTGCCAACACCAATGTATGCATTACTTGAATGTGAAGCTGAGAAATATGATATCGAAATAAAAAAATTATTGCTAAATTAAAGTAATATTTTTAATAGTTTTTAATTTTTAGTCTGCAATGGATGGACTATTAGTATTCAAGTACAAGTGTTAAAAATAAATGTTTAATTCCTTCCCTAGAAAATTGGAAAAAAAAAAAAAAAAAATGTTTGATGGCATGCACAAAAATTTGTCCATGTATACATATTAAATACTTCGTGATAAATTAAAAGATTATATATAAAAAAAACTTCTATTTTTGAAAAACTGAATTCATCCAAATTTTAATATGCATACATACTTATGTAGAACCAGTTGAATTATAATTTTCAATGTAGGTGTCAATTCGGATCCAATAGATCCTCATGCGCCATTAGAAGTCATGAAACCAAACCAAATTTTGATAAATCTTTTACATCCATCACCCATAATAAACAATATTTCAATGGCTAAAGTTCCCTAAATGTTTTTAATAGATTGAATAACATCAAATATCATATAATAATATTAAATTACCTTTTTGGCTGCTGTCTTCACTTTGCTTCTTTCGTTCCCCTGACTTTCTTCATCTTATTCTCTTTCCTTTCTCTATCTTCTTCTCTGCTTTTGTCTTTTATAGTGACTATGTCATTGAAGCATACATTTGGGCTCAAACTTCTTAGCGTAATCTAAGGTAACAAATAAAAAAAATACCACATCAGGAGTTACTTTATACATCTTTGCAAGTTTGTCTTACAATTCTGTTATTTTTCACACAGATGGCTGATCAGCATGCAAAACATCAACTATCTATACTAAAAATATATGGAAAAGAAAATTATCATATAAAGACGAAATTCTGTGTTATTATAAAATAATTGTATTATATTAACTCACCATCTCAACACAACAACCGGTTGGTCATAAATTTACGACTTCGAATAGCAGCTTCTGCCTGAAACAAGATTTTGTGATAATCGATTTAATAAAGTGTATACATTGCTCATAGGTTATGTTATGATTAAACATTTGATTATTTGAAGTTTTTAGTTTACGACAAAAGACGCTATTAGTATTCTAAGGATTTAAAAAAATGACATTAATTCTTTATAACTAACTTGCGGCTTCTCCAACAATCGTTATCACAAAAAATTACGTCTTTCAATAAAACAATATAAGTACCGTTTGTACATACTTTAAAAATAATAATTGATACCTATAACGTTCATATGAATATTTTCAGGACACCAACGCTGTTTATTTTATTTTTTTTTTTATTTTTTAACATCTTTGATTTTAATAACTTACCATTTTACTGTTAGGCTGCCTTTTCATGCGCAAATCTTAAACGTTACAACGCTGAAAAGTTCGTTGTGTTCAACTTTTGAGCGTTGACGCTCTAAGTACTCGAACATTAGAAATTATCAATACTGTTTCGGCGTTTTAGCGTTTTGGTGTTGCGTATGAAAAGGCACCTTTATATGTTGGACGCAGAAGGCAAAATAAGAGTCGGGTGCGCGCCGCGTATGTACCTACTTACCTACCTATTGTTGAAAACCATCTGACAATCTGACTGAAAACGCAGCTTGGAACTAAATACGTAGATCATCGATGATCTACGTATATATATATATCTCACCAATAATAAACAATTACGTTTCTGGCATAGTTTTTTTATTTAAAAATTGAAAAAGTAAAATTGAATTCTTCCAAAATCTTCACTTCTAAAAGCATAGCTTTATATATATTATACACATAATCCCCTCGCTTATACAAAAGCACGCACCTTATAATCCACTTTTCCAGCTTGCATATAAACAAAAATTACAGCCGTACATGTACAGCTGCTCGCTGCATCTCATCCCACCCCCATGTCAACAGCCAGGATTCCAGGAAACTTGGACGCCGGCGGGCGGACGTGGGCGACCGCCTCAATTTGCGGCATTCGCGCCAATTGGAGATGTCAGCACTGTACAGCCTCGCCCGAATCAAGGGTGTCGGACTGTCGACGGCTGCGCGGCGGCGCGAATTACTTACCTATACGAAAACACACACGACACAGACAACATATTAGGATAGGGACCGTGTTGCCGCGTTTCTTCGCAATCGTCGCCGTTGCCGCGTTTATGCCGTCGTCTTTGGCGATTCGTGCTCTCACATCTATACGCGCGCGCACCTACGTCACACGAGTCTCGTGCGTGTGCATCAAGTACACTCGGCGGACAGCAGTTTCTTACTCGTGCAGGTACTTTTCCGAAAGGAAGGACGCGCGCGCGGGCAGAAGAGTATAGAATCGCTTGCGAATTGAGTGAGTGAGAGTGTGGATTTTTGAGGTTACGCGGACCCCGAGCGCGCGCTCGTCACAGCAAGCCGTCATCATCGGTCAAGGATAAAAGGCGCCCACATTGGGGTATATTCGTAACGGCCGCTCTGAGCATAATAGTACAGAAAAAGAAAAATACTGTTGCGAACATCCCGCTTTCCATGCTGCGGCTCTTCTCACCTGTTAAGAGGTGACTACGCACCACATAGAGAGAAGAGCAGTTTTTGCCAGAAAAGCGTATATAGGACGAGGGAGTGTAGTGCGAGGAAGCAGAGAATATATAACATATATCAGAACGATAAGAAAAGCGGCAGCAAGATGAGCAGCGACGAAGTCAACAAGGAGCCTGGACAAATCGTCGAGGTAAGAAATCATTATCTCCTTGTAGCTTTTGCTTGGGTTGATGGTATATGTGTATTGTTAGACGGTTTTCCGAATTTTCACGAGGCCTGTGTCTGCATTTTTAGCCCTCGGCGAACGAGCTCGAGAAGCTGGAGGAGGTCAAGCTCAAGGCGAAGTTCCCGAACGTAGGGGGCAGGCCGATTAGCGGACACTCGGCGTTCCTGCAGAAGAGGCTAGCCAAGGGAGTAAGTAGTTCTTGATAAGCGTATAGAGCGTAAGATTTTTCTGCGCTAATTCCACAACGCTGAATGCTAATGAGTCTTAATTTCTTTCGCGAACAGATAATAAGTTTGTCATATAGACTTCAAAGTCAAATTTTTTGTTTCATTTTTGTGTATAATGTTGCAAAAGATTTCCTGGTCTTATTTCCTTTGAATAGTGAATGTGTTTTGTTGTTGAAAGGTATACAATGTATATAGATCAAAATGTAAACAATAATGAATTTTTCCAGCAGAAATTCTTTGACTCGGGTGATTATCAAATGGCCAAACAAAAGTCAGCGGCAAAGCCCAAGCCAACTGGAGTTTTGCCAACGGGCGATGCCATACCAACACCTGAAACTGTGCCACAACGCAAAACTTCAATCATTCAACAACAAAAGTTCAACACATCAACGAGTACCTCATAAGGATTTTTTAAATTTATTGTATCATTGATGAGGGCGTACTCGCTGTAACACACAAAAAAACGTCCAAGTTTGTTAAAGTCTGGGTGCCTGAATGAGAGAATCATGTGATGCACTTGGTTGATTCTCAATGATTTTTTCATTATTTGTAGACATATAGATCTTAGTAACAATTTTTTTTTTACAGCATTAACTTTAATCTTGATATACTACTTATAATGTTTACATAGTTTTAATGATAAAAAAGATTTTAAAAATAGCATAGATTACCATATTTTATTTATAATTAATAGTTAATCTTCCAAAAGAAAATGAGAGTCTCTGAATATCTACCAGTGCTTTGTGTAAGCATTTAAAAATAATATATAACAATAAGGTCCCTTGATTTGTTAGGTTTTTCTAACTAGACAGGGAACAAAACAAAATGTAATGGAAATATGAATATCTGAATAGGCTACATTGTTGCATAATAGCCTTTAATAAGCAATCAAACTGAAGGAAGACATTTAAAACACAAGTTAGGACTGTATGTATTAAAGATCAGCCGCTGAAAAAAAAAACGTTACAATAGTGTAACTCAAATATACTGTACAAGATTATTCGCATGTGCATTTTGAAATTTGCTGTGATGTGCTTAGTGAATCTATTTTCGTATATAATGATTCAGAATGTCAAACGATATCAACTGTCACCTTTTCAAATATTAATTGTAAAATGAATTCGTTTCGGTTATTGTAAACTACGTTTAATAATACACTATAATTACAAAATGTCTTGCTTTCTTCTTACCTTGAGTTTAAAAAAAAATATATATATGTGTGTGTGTGTGTGTGTGTGTGTGCGCGTATATATATATATATATATATATATATAATTTTCAATAACAAACACAATGTACGATTATGATCAATTTTATTTAATAAATTGGTAGAGATTTTAAATCTCCAAAACAAAGCATTATTTGGACCAACTTACATCATATTATTGTCATTAAGATACTAATATTTTACATATGGACATCCGCACTAGTAATGACATACTTAAAACAAAAATGTTTTTTATTATATATTTTAATTGAAGCTACTATGTTGCACTTTGAGAATGTAAATCTTTTATCTAATTTATAGTAAATTTTATTCACTAATTCACCTTCTCTCGGATAAGAAAGTTGTTTAAGTATGCACAGAATTCTATACTAAATTTTCTAACTACTTAATTTTAATTTTTAAAACCTTCCAAACCAATTGTAGACAGTCAGTCTTATTTATAATTTTATACATCACTTAGTTCATCAAAAATTTATTACACAAGTCAGATGAGAAACTAAATGTAATTTTTTTTAATATTATTGCTTTTTATGTAAATCATACATATATGTATCATGCGAACATCCTTGTATTTTCTGAGTAGAAAGAAATCAAATGCAATGAGTAAAATGAAATTTGCCAACGCTTTTTACACTCGTTATAATAATTTCAGTTGCAAAGGCACTTTTTATTTTCATATTCACAATACGTCTATACCGCACTTACAACACCGTTGATTCGATATCTTATTGACACCAAGATACATTGCAAGATTAGTGCGTAAGAAGTATAATAATAAGTGTATTATAATAGAAATGTACATTATGACTAAAAAAAAATTAGTAACCTTAAGAAAAAAAAAAGGTAAACCTGCGTATCTAAACAATAAATTTATTCTCATTTAAAAAGAGAAATTGCATTAAACAAAAATAACGAGATTCTCACTTGTGTCAAACAAATCGTGTAAAAATTGTACCTTACGAAACCAAATTCTTAGACGCTGTTAGCTTATAGTTTCGCTAACCGATAGCTTGATAATAATTGAAAAATTATAAATTCACAAAGTATCAGAAATGTCCAAGGCTTTGTAAGTTTTTTTAAATAATTAAATAACCGTTGATTGTTTGACGCGACACGTTTTGATACATATGAATGTATACCAATGTCGCCGTAGAAAAGAGTTGGGTAGTAAATCTCTCGACGTTTTCTTAACGCATTGGAACAGTTCTTCACGAGCAAAGAATGATTCACCGTTAGTCCATCGAGGAATTTCATCCCCTTACCACTTATGCAAACTTGCATCATTTTTCTCATTATTCTCTGTACATATCCTCTATCAAGTCAGCGTATTTCTTCAACACGAAGCTTCGCTTGAGTTTCAACGTTGGTCCCAATTCTCCGGTTGGCGTTGAAAAATCGTGCGACAGCAATCTAAATTTCTGAACCTTTTGAGCATTACTTATCGACTTCTCATTTGCTCGTTTTATTGCTTCATCTATTCCTTGATATACCTGGAATTCACAGAAATTACACAGATTA
This sequence comes from Torymus auratus, assembly GCA_900474315.1. Classification (NCBI taxonomy): domain Eukaryota; kingdom Metazoa; phylum Arthropoda; class Insecta; order Hymenoptera; family Torymidae; genus Torymus; species Torymus auratus. Next base: position 6,881 of record UXGD01005095.1, read on the forward strand.
CAAACGTATGCTTTATACAGAGATGTAATCACAAGTAGATACTTAAATCTTCAACTTACAGCTGAGTCTTTACTTTCTAAAATTTCCGACACTGTCTTCGCATTGCTTCCCCGAGATTTCACCCATTTTTTCGCCTCGATATTAAGGGTATCTAAAGGAGTACCGGTATCAACATCCATGTCAGTCTAAAAGAAATCCAAAAAACAAAAATTAAGATTAAATATTGATTCGGAAGATTACGAAATCACATATAAGTACCTATAAGTATATCAAGAATATATATAAACACGCATACCTTTAACGTGACCAGCATCGTCAAATACTTTCTCCTATCGCCGACCAATAGAGCGTTGCTCAACGCAGGGCACTCCTTCTTCACGAGCTGCTCGATATGAACTGGCGGTATGTTTTCACCGCCTGCCGTGATGACGAGTTCCTTGATCCTGCCTGTGATGAAGAGAAAACCATCGTCGTCGATCTTTCCCAGATCGCCGCTGTGCAGCCAGTTGTTCTCATCCTTGGCCTCTTTCGTCTTCTCGGGATCATTCAAGTAACCCATAAATACATGTCTGCCGCCCATGCAGATCTCACCCTCACCCGTATCGTCGACATTGTCCAGCTTTGTGATGAAGGCCGGCAGTGCGCGACCCACGCTACCAAGCCGGAAACTCGTGTTCGTGCACACACTGTGAGCGGCGGCGCACTCGGACATACCATACGCGTCCATGATAACGATGTCCAGGCTCATGAAGTACTTCTTTATCTCGACACTGAGCGGCGCCGCCGCGGTACTGAACACGTGGCACCTGTTCAGGCCCAAGCTCTCCTTGACCTTGCGAAAAATGAAGTAGTCGGCGATCATGTAGCCCCATGACTTGTACTCTATACCATTCATGCGATCCAGATTGTACTGAAGCCCCTGCTCCTTGGCCCAGCCGGCGATCCAGCGCTTAATGGGTCCGTTGTTCTTCGCCACCGCCTGCATCTTCTCGTAGATCTTCTCCCAGACGCGCGGCACGCCCAGGAAGGCGGTCGGGCGCGCCACGACCAGCGTGTCCAGCAAGCTGCCCTTCAGGGCGTTTTTGTCGGCGAAGTAAACCGTGCCCGCCATCATTATACACACGAAGAGGTCTATCACCTGGTGATTAACAGGAAGCAAAGGTTACATGATTTTGTCTTTAATGTGACGATTATGTGGATATATTTTACCTGTGCGGCAACGTGAGACAACGGCAAAAAGCTCACTACGCTTTCCTTCGCTTCCGTCCCCAATTCTTCTGCCTTGACAATGGTCCTAGCGTCGATGATAAGATTGTCGTGGCTCAGCATCACAGCTTTCGGATTGCCCACGGTTCCTGACTAGAAGAGTTCATTTTTGTCCAGGTTACTACTTATATCAAAGATTTCTGTAGCATAGGAAATTAAAAAATAAAGAATCTTACAGTATATACGAGAGTGCAACACTCGTTGACTCCAATGGTCTTGAGGACATTCTCCAAATCATCGTCTGACTGTCTCTCGCCTATTTTCAATAAATCGTCCCACTGTGGAAAAAGCAAGTCAAAGTTTTGGGTAAAAATAATGTATCCAATGTAATATGGCGACCAAGAAAAAAAAATTCATTATACATACGCTAAGCACATCCTTCGAGCGCGGCGTACCCTCGTACTGCACGATGGCCTTCAGAAGCGGAAGATTTTTCTTGATCTGAAGTATTTTCTCGAGCTGCTTCTCGTCGTCGACGACTATGATATTGGCGCGACTGCTCAGGGCGCAGTACTCGCAGGCCTCGGCTGAGTTCGTCGTGTAAACGCCAGCGGCGAATCCACTGCAAATCAATCGACCGTTAATATTCGAAGGATTGACATCAATCGTCTAGTTAACAGAAATAATATATATATACCCGGCGTAAATTGCTGCGAGATCGGAGATGAGCCACTGCGGGCTGTTGAAGCCGAGGATGCAGACGCTGTGGTGTCGCTCCAGGCCTAGATGGAGAAACGCCTTGGCCACCGTTCTTACCTTGTGCTCGTACTCTCTATGTACATACAAACGTTAAAATAATGTTAACAGTTTTATGTAATGAGTATAAAAAATTACAAAAAATTGGGTGTTAATACGTACCTATATGTGTACGGTGTCCTGACACCTTTCTCGTTCGGCGCCGAATACATGGCCATGTGATCAGGGTACTTCTTCGCCGTCTGCATCATCAGGCCGGGTACGGATATTGGCTCGTACTCCTGGGACAAACTGTCGATTTTTATGCGCACGCGACCTTCCGGGTCACATGTTGTGTCGACGTCCGATGTCAGTACTTGATTGGGTCCTGAAAGCGAAGATTTATGATTTGTTGGAGAATTTTTTTTCTTTCTTTTAATTTTAATCGCGTCATATTATTGGCTGGAATAATTCATACAAATATAACATGTATTTAGTACCGTGTTTGTAAACAATTATTATAAACTCAAGTAAAATTTTTATCGGGTATTTTGAATTTCCTCGTTCGTGTTACTTTTTATCGCAACACATTCATTAGCCGAATTTGATAACAAAATTAGTTTTGTGTTATATTTATATCATTATAACGCATCATTTCTTTGACGATAAGATTAAATATTAATTTTTTAAATGAAAAAGTATTTTCCATAAATGTTGTTTCTCCACTTCTCGCATAATTAAATACGCATAAAAACGTTCTCAATGATAAACCAGAAAACGTAATTACTCGGCTATTAATGCACTTGTCAATTAAGCTCTCGAAAAACATGTTACGCTAAATGTGTGGGTATATATATACATATATGTGAGCTTACCGTCTAGTCCCGATAAACTGGGTGTAGCGAAACGTGGAAGGTTTGGAGCCTGCAAAATAAAAAGGATTTATTGTTAGCGAATTTCTGACATTTCACCAAAATCGTTTCACAAATCGAATAAAAGAATTTATGTGTATAATGCGACCTATTACCTTATCATTCTTGCCGAATCCAGTGGAAATGCCATTGGCCACAAGCGGTTGCACGGTCGCCATGTCTGCAAGAGGAAAAATAAAACAACTATTAATGCAACAGGATTAACTATACCACACATAAGATAATGTGGTATACAAGAATCTTTCAACACCATGGTGTCGAATAACTTTTACTATAAGTATATTGTATATGTACAACTCGCAGATAAGCGACGCGCGCAAGAGAGGAGTTTTAAAATTATCGGAGCATCGGCTCCTCCGCTTTCTATGTTTACCAACAAACCTTTGCGCGCGCTCAAGCTACCCGATCCAGTATGTACCGAAACTAACTCGAAATCGGACGTTCTCCCTGCTAGTGTAGGCTGCAGTGTAGGTAAGCAAGGCACGAGCGGCTCAACGCGGACTGAATACAATCCGGAGTTCGTCGTTACTAGAAATGTCTCCTACCTAGCTACACTGTAGCTCAATTATAAAGGTATAAGGAAGAATAATACCAGGGTCACGCGAGTCCTCGTCGTCGTCGTCGTTGTTGCGTGTTCCGTCTTTTCGTCGAGTCACAATCTCAAAGTGCCACACATATCCAACCCATTACATTAGTAAACAAACCATCTATTACACAAGCATCGCGGTAGCAGCTGTACATTAGTTGCAAAAGCAGCAGTAGCAGCAGTGACGGCACAACATATCTCTTCGCTCCTTCTCCACCCCCCGCCCTCCTCCTCCATATACCTGTGTTCTGACGCTAATTTCGGCCGAGGCATTGTTAGCCACGTACGACGTGCAATTGTGCTGCTGCTGTGTACGATGACAATCCTCGTCTCGCTCATTTTTTTTTCTTCATTTTTTTTTTTTTTTTTTTTTGTGGAATCACGCAGATTCTATAGTGCAGTAGCCCAACGCGATTACCCCGCATATGTACTACGTATAGATATCAGCTATACATGCTAAAGCGCTCGAATTATCTGCTTTACGTAAAACCGATCGCTCGAGCGGCGGCAGCAGCTCTCTTATGATTATAGAGTCCGACGTAGCACTCTTACATATGTATATATAACCTGCCGGGTATGGGTGTACGAATATATATATGCATATGTATATGTACGTGCATGTGCCAATAAACATGGAGCGCTTTTGACCTTTTTTGTATACGTATACACAGAGCTGAGTCGTGGTTCCACTTATTTTTTTATTTTAATACGTATATATCCGCAGTCTCGTAAACAATATAACTGCACGCAAAAGGTCACACGGGGTGGCACGAGACGTTATCGCGCTTATATACCTTGATTTGTGAAATCCTGCAGACTGCCATGGTTCCAGATGCTCTGGAGGATCTTGAACACGTAGCCGAACATCTCGAGACAGCGGGCGCAGGCTCTCAACAGGGGGGCGAGGAGATAAAGCGCAAGGCCGACAAACATTCGTTTGTCGACGTTCAAGGTCTGCTATGTGTATATATTGTAACTATCGGACGATGTGCTGGAGGCTCGCTGCTAAGAGCGACGACAACGGCGGCGATAGCTGCTGATGTGCTTCAGCCCCGAGCGCACTCCTGGTGCTCATCCTCGCGGGATTCGCTTTAAACTCCCGTCCTCTCGACTCCCGGGTTACTGTTTTAGTTTGTTTTTTCTTCGTTTTGTCGAGAATAACAGAGAGAAGCTGTGTTTTGACTGCGAGATACAATGACAACAACGATAGTGCGTTTAGCTCTGACGTATACGCGCACGACACTGTGCTGGGGCTGCGCACGCTCTCGCTTTCTCTCTCTCTCGCCGCCCCCTTCGCACCAAACACACATATATATCACATATTCGCACACGCACGAACCAACACCAACCAGCCCTTCGCCGCGCGTCGGAAATCAATAGCCCGGCGCATCAGGCCACTTTTCGCGCCAAATTCGAAACTGCCCTGCGCCTGCGCCCTATCGTCCGTGAACTCTCCTCACCCCTGCACCCCACTTCCTCGGCGGGATGTGTACATGTGTACACCATACTAAGTTGAGGGTGTATATAGGTATAATGTGTGTATTCATACTGTGCGGTTGAGAGTGAGGAGTAGAGGGCGTTATGATGTGAGTAGATAGGTGTAGGAGCACTGGGAGCTCGAGGGTGATGGCGATAAAGAAGGTGTCGCTCGGAATATATATAGCGACAGGGTGTAAATGCACGCGTATACTTAGGTAGGTGTGGTAGGTATATACGAATGAAGTAGCGTACACGTTCTATAGCTATACGTAAAAGTATAGTAGATCTAAGCTTTAGATCATTTTCGGTTTTTAATCTTTTTTCTATTCGAACGCTGAATTTTTATCGATTCCTTCTTAGTGGTCTTTTTATGAAACTAAGTATGTATTTTACACTTTCTTCATTTTGCAATGTGTAAAAGATATAACATTCTAGAATCTCGCGTGCAATTTCGGAGTCAGATCCCGATAAAATAAAAATGGAACAACACTAAACTCACTAGGAGAGTTTCAGGCCTCCAAATCACGGATTCGGCTCAAATTTTGGGATATGTTTTTGAATGTAGAAATATGAAGAAAGCCGCAATGTTAGATTCGAAGTTCTGAACATTTTTAACTTTATTTTGAACAAAAAAACCCTGAAAAAGCGTTTTCTTGAAACAGTAATCATTTAAGCTTGGAAAGTCTTAAATGTTATAAAAGAAAAAGAGAAAACGAGCTTTCAGTTACTTTTTTCAGAATTAAAAAATATTGATTGACTCCAAATTTATAAAATTTTACAATTGAGCAACGTAAATGAACCAAAATGTGGATTAACCTTTTGGCTACTGCGATGATCCCAGTTGAGGCCATTAATAATTATTTTGCATATTTGTATAATATATCATTGCTTCCGCATCATATAGACTTATGTCGGAACCCGGTTGGAAAAGGCGTTATCTCGGACGCCGGTTCAAAAAGGCGTTATCTCGCACAGTGATTGTTTCGCTTATATTATTAATCTTGCAAAATCTTAAATATCATTAAAAAAAACGAAAACTATCGTTCATTTCTTTTATTCAGAATTAAAAAATCTTGATTTCTTGCAAGTTTATGAAAATTTGAAGTTTTTTTTCTTCCCTTAAAAAATGAATGACAATTTTTACACGTTCTAGAGCTTTTATAATAATGAATCACTCTTTACTTTTTGCTAATTGATTAGTCGTTTAATTCGGCATAGATCGTCAATAAAAATAGAAGTGAATTAATTTATTTGTTCCTTTAGAAATGATATTTGAGACTTTGCAAGATGAAATGGTTGCCGTTACAGAAGAGGAGAGAAGAAAAGCTAAAATGCCGCAGAACTCGAAATTCTTTTACCGCCAGGGTCTAATATTGCCACTCTCTTTATATTTCTACATTCAAAAACGTATCCCAAATAAGTTTTAAACAAATTTTCCCTCCTATAGTCAGATTTACGGTTGCCTTACCCTCCCTGAACAATATAACATGCTGATTAAATTTCGATGAGAGCGACATCTAAACCATTGAATCTGTACATTATCTTCAGGAGTGTGTTTTTACTTATAAAATTATATATGGTTTAATTTTATGTAATTTGTTACTGAGAACTAGGTATTACTTTTAACAGTCGATTATATCGTTGAAATAAAGCACCCGATCTCTCTCTCGAAGGTCTATTGATATAAGTATTTCTTTTGTATCAATAGTAAATGCAATATTATTTACTGTAACACTTGTATTTTTTTGTATTCTGTTTTAAGGACCTTTGGCCCGTTTAATAAACATCAATAAATAAATAAAACATTTAGATATCCCTTATCGGAAGTAGAATATCCGCTCAGCCGTAGATGTAGTATGACTGCTTATAGATTTGTGAATATTTTTACATGTGAAGCAGTTACTCTAATATTGTAACCGTGAGTGATTTCACTGATAGTACATCATAATTTTTAGCTACAAAAATAATCATGCACCAATAAAATTCTTAAAGGTCTGCTCAATCTAAATGCGAATTATTTCATAAATTGGTGATTCACTGATTTTAAGTTGTTATATAACAAGTTTGCAAAGGGCAATCAGACTTTAATCAGAATATCGAATGGGATAACATAGTAGTTCTATGCAAATGAATTATTAATATGAGGATTAAACGGTACAGAAGGATTATATTTTTGATAGCAATTTGGCAATAATTACTGTCTTTTCATTAATATTATTTACAAAAATAACGTCATTATTTTCAAATTTGTTTAATATGAATTATAGAAATTTTTGAACCGGTTATAATAATTCAATTTTCGATCAAATTCGTGACAGAATTATTTTCATTAGACTTATTCGGCTATAGTATTTTACGACGGTTAAAAAGCGCAGGCTATTTTTTAGTTATTCAAAAGATGAAGTGCTAAAGTGCATTCTATCTATTTTTTCTTTTCATTGCAAATCAAAACGTAGATAGTCAAGGTGAATGTTTTTATGGTTCGTATAGTTTTATCAAAGTTCCGTCTTGATAAGGCTGATAGTAAGAAGTATATGATGAGATTTTTTTTAAATAAAAAAATCAATGATTATTGAAATGTATTCCTTAATATGAACGTGTATAAATATAAGAGTCGTACGATTTAAAACTACCGACCATTTTTAAACGACCTATGTTTATATCATTTTATATTTGCAGAAAAAATATGCATCAAATTATGCATTAAATCTGGTTTTCAAAATGAATTTTTTGTCATACCTGTTCGTAAAATCGTACTGTACGAACACGTGTGGCAAAAAAACTTGTTTAAAATTATCAAAAATAAGCCTCAAATTGGTGCGAATGTGAAGATGTTCATTTTCAAATAAAAATAGTATACTGGATTTATCTCTATATAAAATGTCATAAAAAACATGCATTCAGGCAAATTTCGCCAGGCAAATATATTACTTTTTTATCCAATCGGTCAAAAAAAGTCACTTTATAGGGACCTCTTTTTAGGTCCAAAAAACGACGAAAATCGTGCATGTGTTACAAAATAGTACATTGTGCAGCTAGGGAGGAAAGAAGGGAGGCGCCCTCGTGAACCACTCGTGCTCAATCATCATCCTCGCGAGAAAAAGTCAATTGCTCCCATGTTACACATAGTACTTTTTTAATAAGTGCCGGAATAGGACCTTTTTTGCATGAAAAGTGAATGGGAGATCGGGTATATGAAGTCGTTATATAGCGGGAGACGAAGAACTTTTCCTCCCGCTACAGTGGGAGAGAATCGGCTTACCTATTATCGGCCGAAGGCGCCCGAGACTCCGACTTCTGCTGAACACCTCACCCCTGCTAGAAATAGCTCATTTTCTCCCATTGCTGCACAATGTACTAATTCCTCCCGGTACTGCGGGGCATCACGACAGGCGCTCAAAATGTTCGATTTTCGATCCACTTTAAAAAAAAAAAAAAATTTTCCTCAGACCGCAAAATGACTTTTTGCGACCCGCCTGGAGGCCGCAAAATACTCAATGTAAAGCAATGTAATACATT
>UXGD01005096.1:0-15330 GCA_900474315.1 Torymus auratus
AACATAAAAAATTTCAAATTGAAGACGAATAAAACGCGTCTGAGTTAGAGCGTTTTTATACCTCCGCCGAGTTAGCGAGTTTTCGAAACCTTCGCCGAGTTAGCGGGTTCTCGAAGCCTTCGCTGAGTTAGTGTGTTCTCGAAGCTTTCGCTGAGTTAGCGGGTTTTCGAAGCCTTCGCTGAGTTAGCGGGTTATTCCTTTCGGCCATCGATATAGTTACTGTAGGACTGCTATAAAATATAATAAATTAAGAATACTCTATACATTGTTTATAAGTAGTGACTGGTAGCGAAAATAGTAAAAAAATATGGTTACTATATAGTAGTATAAATTAGCTATATTCACAAGAAAAATGCTGCTGTAGGTATAGACACTTATGAGGGCAACCACCTTTTAAAAAAGAGAGGATAGAACTTTAGGCTCTGGAGAGTTGGGAATCTCGGGCCCTGGCTCCCTCTGCTGGATTTTATATTCCAATTGCACTTCATTCCGCTTCGTGAAGTGAGCACGCGTGACTTAACTCGACCAATACTTGCAAAATACTATAGTAATTACGTCCAATTACTTAAACACAAAATTGTGTAGAAAACGACATGAAATTTCGACAAAAGTATTCGGTATTTTACTTAAGATAGTATACTCATACTACAGCACTATAGTCAAAATATGTAGACTGTTTTCTACTTTAAATTTCTTATTTGTTAATGAGTTAAAGTTTATTTATACTATTACGTAAGTAAACTAATCTCAATAGCGATGATACATTGAAATAAAACAGTTCTAACCATCAAAATTATCAATAAAAAATGTCTGATATGATTTTATATGTATCTTTTTTGTTTTCAATGACATTTTTAAAAACGAACAAATGTTCGTTAAATTTTTTTTTTTTACAACAAAAATCGTACAGAACAACTGAGCAATAAATGCTGTAATATACGCAAGTATTTTTTGTTCCCATAAGACTCTACTATGTTAAACTTGCAGAAATAAAAACGAGTATACGGAATTTCGCCCAAATCTGAACGGTAATTCTAAAAACGTTAATAGACTTTTACTTTGTTTAATAACTTTTTAGAAATATATTTTGCTACAATTAATTAGGAAGTATTATAGCATGCAATATTATTAGTAATTATAATAACAATGAATAACTTAAAAACGGCTTTTTGAAAATGCTACCAATGTGAAACAAGATAACAGCTGAAAACTACTACGATTTTTTGGTAGAGAATAAAAAAAGTTCTTATTTGCTCTGTAATCTCACTCAAACGAATCGATACTTTTTCAATTTTAAATTGACACATATAATATGTATAAGTAGTAATTTAGACACAAGACCTCTTTTAATGACCATATATTTATGACACTTTATTATATAAAATTTAAATATTATCATTTTATCAATTGAAGATAAAATGTTGATTATTTCTGACGTACATTTGTCTGCATTGTGAATTACATATTTCTTTGTAATTTAAACGAAATTTCAATGTAAAAAATGAATGTAAAGTAATATCAATTTGTATTGCTCTTTAAAAGTATAATTATTTGTAATTACCTATATGTTTCTTTAAAGTTTAAACCGAGGTTTTAGTTATAACTGTACTTTAACGGACACGCAGATAAGATATAGTGTATACTTTTTTAAGAAACAAAAAAATAACATTGCTTGAAGATATATAATATCGAGTACGAGTGAATCGAAACAAAACACGACTTGCACGCGAAAAATCAATGTATGCTGCAAATACGCGATAATCTTACCCATTCGGCACGCAGCCGACGATCGGCAATCAAATTGTTTTCGTTAAGTAATTGAGATTTACGGTGCTTGCTCTCGCGTCCGATCGCCCCTTCGAAGCCTCGCGGCGTAATCGAGGTATACATAAACGCGCTGCATCTCAATCGTACTGATCGCCCACTACACTGGCCGGTAATTGTACGCTTTGCGCGATCAGGATCTTCAAAGGTGACTCGACATTGCGTTCCGATATATTCGATGAAGAGGATTGGCGCCGCGAATTTGGGCTGACGTTGCACTTTATTGCGTATATACACACAGTATGCGAAACGCTGGTTAAGAAGAGTCGTCGTACGCGCGAATGCTTTGTTCATTTAACCTAGAAAGTAGCGCGGGCGATAATCGCGACACGAGCGCGCGCCTTCGTCACGTGACTTTAATCTTGCGTCGCTGCCTTGTCTTTCGAGCGTAGGAGAGACCGCAACGATGATAATATTGTACGCGCGTCGCGCGTCCCGGGGAAAATTATCTGTCTCTTGCGCCGGCTGCTGAGCGCTTGCCACTTTGCGTTCAGCACGTTCTCTTTCCTCAAGAATTAATCTTATAAGGTTGTTCGGGGGACGCTAATATAGCGCGCATTTCTACGATATGATTGATCCGATTTTATGCTTATAAAATTAAAACATTTTTTATGTAAATATCTTTCGCTCAATATCTTTTTCATTTGGAGAAACAAAATAAAACACGCAATTATAAGCATCGAATTATAACCTGAATTATGTCATGTTGTTGATTATTTATTTTAATACTTTTAACATGCAAGTTTATTATAAACTAATTGCATCATTTTATTTTATTAGAATTTTATAATAACGTTTCCGAAGCCGAAAGTCCAAAGGTTTTGTACAAATTCGAGAATTAAGAAAACATAATCGTAATCAATGTAACTGGAACATGATATTATTTTCGAGTACATTCTTTCTAAATTCTTGCGGTCAACGTTAAGGTTTAACTATACGCAAAAATCCGAATTAGCGACTCTGAAAAAAGATATCGAAGAAATAAAGGTTTTTCATATAAAAAATCCGAAATAAAAGAAGAAAAAACGTTGTATTTTCAACATTTTGAAAAATCAGTAAACGCTATTTTGAATTCACTATCGTCATATTTAAATATTGGAATGTTAAAGAATATAAAACATAAATACAAAGCCAATATGTAGAATTTAGATAAACATTAAAAATTTCTTTACCATAATAAATAAATAAAAAGAGATGATTATTTGAGAATTTTATTCATTTTGTGGTATGACAACAAAAAATTGTAATTGTATACTGGTGAAAAAATATAACAACTTTATTCACCTTCGGATCGGGTTACAACTCGATTTCGTACTTTTGATGTTAAAAAACGTGATTTGTCATGAAAAAAAAATCTAATTTTCCGATACTCTTCAGGGCCGCTTCTCTCGATACTCGAATTTCATACCAAAATGTTGAACTTATATGTGTTAATGGGATTAATATACTTGAAAATCGCTACATATTATATCAATACGAGCATGTTTCAATATTCAATGAATTGCACAGTAAAATATTTTATTATTATGCTGTGAATCATTGACACACATTCAAATTTTTAATTGTTTGAAAATTAAGTTCTTGAATGAACAAGTATAAATTTAATTAATGATACAGCATGACACATTTGCTCTAAACTTTCTGAATATACTGTACTTACATGCTTATTTCAGATTAAAATAAAAACTTGAAAATTTATCTCTTATATGTATATCACAACAGCGTGTCTCGCTAGAAGTAATGACAAATTCAATAATATGTAACCCGGAATCTAGAACTGAAATGCAAGTATAACTCCATGAACCTGCAAACTTGTTCAAATTTAAAGCGTTCGACAAACACAGAGTCGCACATCACATACACGTAGTGCTTCCCACGTAGAGGAAGCTCACTTCCGCCAACGACAACATCTTTACTTCTCCTCTCTTCTGCATCCCTTCTAAAGCTCACGCGTACACTTCTCGACAGCGGAGGAGAGAAAAAGGGACGGGGAAAAAGTGAGCGCGCGGGCGTGTAAATCGCAGCGCTTAATTGCTACGCTCGATTTCCCGGCAAAATCTCGGGAAAATTGCCGCGGAACGTCGCTCTATATATCCCGAGAGAGCTCGCGCGCGCGGTTTCTCTTTCTTCTCGGGCGACGACGACGGCCGCGTGCGTAACACTTATGACGCGCCGACTACAAAACGGAATGATGTTTTATTGGTCGCAGAGGCGAGCGCGCGTTTGTGTGCGCGTACATATGCGTGAGGTGCACTCGGCGACAGTGACGTAGAGACGCGGCGGCAGGCCTTGCCATTCTTTTCACTTTGCTCACGATGTCGACGCGGCGCGCACTGCCTTAGGAGGACCGATGCACAGTAACCTTCGCGGCACCCTCGCCGCGATTCAGCTGTTCGAATCGTGCGATAAGTTTTTCATTGACGAGATAATGCGCGATACGATGTGTATACACACATTGCCGTGCGGCGCAGTCGCGTGCGCTTCACCTCGAAAATATAACATCACGTCGGATTTTCGTTTGCATGCGCAATGAGGATGAGTCAAATCATTATCAGACGATGCCATCTCAGATTTTCTTCCTTTTTTACCTCCTCGTTCAGCCTCATTAACATTAGAATACAGTGTTTATGTACTCTCGTTCGAAGAAAAACGATATGCCTACAAATGTCGCATTTCATTTGAATTCATTAAACAGTTTCCTCTTTCAAACTCGAATTATTTTTCGGATTTCGATAAGGTCACTGAGCTAAGTTTCTCTTCTTTTATAAAAAATAATAATTCACTATATTTAAAAATGACCTGTGATAAATATAGGACAAAATGTATAACATTTTTGTATACGCTTCAATAAAAAGATACAGTCTTCCGTGCGCGGAGTGCAAGGCTGTACTGAAAAGATAAGGAAACAGCAAAAACGGCACAGTAAACCTTGGTTGAATCAGTAATTTAATTGGAACAAAGAAGTTACTACAGCCCATATAGACAAGTTTTATGTTGTTATTAGAAGAAAGAAAGTATTAGATTTAAAGACGAATGTTCTCTATTAATGTTTAATCGTTGCATTGGCAAGTTTGAATGGAGAAAATCATCATTAAGTCAGACGTGATGTGATTATGTGACTCTAATCACATGAATAATTAATAAAATGTATCAAAATATAATGAAACAGACCGTTGGAATGGTTAAACTAATCATATTTTGAAATGTTCCAGTTAGAAGTAGCTTTTAACGTTAATACTTCAATCCACTCTTAAAAGAATGATAGCAGGAAGTAGTGGCTCATTTAAAGACTCGATGTGATTGGTTATGAGCATAAAGCGCGAATATTTGAATTTTTCAGATTAAAAATATGCTAGATTTGAATTTTGAAACTAAAGTATTTATAGAACTTCTAAATAATTAAAATAGAATGAAAACATTTGATTTGTTGCTTGAAACATGATCTGATTATTTTATCATTTAAACTAATTAAAACTAAATAATAGTGAAAAAGTGTTCATAACCCCAAAAACAAAATAGTGCTTACGGCCGAAGCGCGTTTGAATTTTACTAGTAGAAAATTATGTATAGAATGTTTGATTAACCTTGACTTCCGACGATTTACGTAGAGACGTAATTTGAATATCGCAAGCTCTACAAATCTCGAGTTGAGACCAACATTAGCCAAGCTTTTGTCATTATTATTTTAATTCTAAGGAAAAGTAAGGTTCAGAATATTTTGACAATTTTAATGGAAATACTGAAAAATGGGACTTTTTAAAGCTTAAACGCAATAGCGTCTAAAATAAACATTCAGAAATATTTCAGATATTATAATGAGGAGTTATTCAGAATAAGGGCGTTTCTCTTATGGGTTTCCAGAGAAACGCCCTTATTCCGAACAGCTTGTCAATTATTACTCATAGTAGCTTTAATATTATAAACTTTTGGCAGAGACGTTATATCCATAACTATAGTATAACATTTTTTCACTGTGGGAACTTTTTTAGTTTAGCGTAGTGGTAGAAATCGATTTACTAATCAAGCAATAAAAACCTAATAAATAATGTAAAGGAAACCTTTTTTAAAAAATTATTAATTTTAGATCGTGCTTATACGTTTAGCAACAACAACGCACTTTGGAAATGCGTTACAACGAAGAATCTTGTTGTCAAGAGATACTGATTTTTGCGCACGGCCCTGAGAGAACAGCGACGGCAGCTTTAGACGAAGAGCGAGAGAGAAAGAGAGGAGAGTATGGCACACGGAGGCTATACGATGTCGACGGCGGCAGCGTTGGAGAAGGAGGAGAGGAACGAGAGAAAGGAAAAAACTCGAGACGGGCGTAAAAAGAGAGCAAGAAAAAAATTGTGAGAAATAAAGCAGAGGAGAGAGAAAAAAGAGAGAGACGACGACGGGGAGGTAGGGGTAAGGACGCATGAGAGAGCGCAGCAGTGGAAGAGAGGAGATGCTGCGCGCGAACGAGAAGGTGTAGGGGGACCGAGGGAGGAAGAGGGGGCGGCTTGGATGAAATAGTAATAAGGCGAAGTGGCTGATTTAGAAGTAGAATGGCTAAGGGTTGGAAATTAGCAGAGGCATGATTATATTTTTCAAAGATTTTAGGCAACTGCTGGTAAGTATATATAAGCAATATATTGCCTTGAAATCTGTTTTGTTATTTTTCAGTTACCATATTAAACATAATTTGAGTGTAATATGCCAAATAATCAATAATCCAATCGTTCAGTTAATTATAGCTACTAAATGCCAACGAAATCTTGGTCCTTTTGTTCTGTTACAATTTATCGTTAAAAACGATCATTCTAACTGAATTTTAATGTACATTACGAAGCATTTAAAAACAATTAAGACGGTGTTTTTAGGTAATCAGGATTCGTGACGTCTAGTCGTCTAGGCATATCGGCAATTGCACGATTGAGATTCCGATCCACAAAATCTCGTCGCAAAAGAAGCATTCCTCGGGATCCAACAGTGAGTAAACACTGTTCTCTTAGGTGCCTCTCGGGCTTCGCAGGAGCTCTAGGTATATCATCACGAGCGCGGTATTGTCCTCGCACCCAGCTGCAAAGACATCCTTAGAACGCCCGATGCATGTGTGAGATACACGCATGCAGACGAGAGAAGTGAGGGAGAGAGAGATAGTCTCTCGAAGGAGCCAGCTGTGCGACGTTTCACCTTGCACCGCCTCTGCTTGACACTTTCAAGACTTCTCTCTCTCTCGCTCTCTCTCTCTCTCTCCCGCTTGGAGTGCAAGCGAGACGGAGACAAGCGGACGAATAGTAGGTATAGGAGGACGGAGAGAGGGAGAGAGCCGCTCTGTGGAGGAACATAACTCGAAAAAGTAAGGTTATCTACACGCAGCGGTCTGCTCGGGTCGCTCCTTCGTCGTTTATATAGCTACAAAACGAGGACGGAAACAATTCGTCGGCTCTCTACGGTTTTCGCAACGCGCTGTCGTCGTGTCTTTCGGGAGCGCTCGAGTAAGTACTGTTGCGAAAGATGGGCATCACGCAGCCTTACAAGTAAACACTGTACGAAAAAAGGGGAACTGCATGGAGCTACGTAGTTTTCCGTTGACTACACACGCTATTCGGCATAGCAGTACCTATGCGTGGCACGCGAATAGAGCTCAGTAGCGCCGTGCGTGCAAGGCGAAAACGCGCGAGCGCAAGCGAGCGCACAAACACTGGCCCATGCGTATAGCGTACACCGGTGGTGTATGTATACGTACATACAGTACGGAGCAACGCGGAAAAGCTCGTTATCGCAGCATACTATATAGGAGCGTTGTGTCACTGGCTACTCACCGCTCTTGCCGCAAGCCTCAAGGAGAAACGCTCGGTTCACATTTCTGGGTCCTTCAGCCCGTCTCACCCCGGGTGCTCGTCCTTGCTGCAGTCCCGGAAAGCTCCAGGCCCCGGCACCGCGTTCGCACCTTTACTCGCACTGTTGTCCTCCCGTCAGTGGCGGCTGACGTCGTCGCGTTTTGGAAAATTCCGTGGAGCGCGAACACCGCTGCGAGAGCGAGCGAGAAAGAGAGAGCTACTCTACACGAGCACCAGTGAGAAAGAAAACCGACCTGTATATAGGTATAGAGTTACCTACGTTTGGCCGTACGCGCGCGCAAGACTCGAGCCGCAGCGCGCGACGAAGCGGTCGGACGTTCACGGATTATCAAGCGCAACTGGCGGCGTACTCGGCGCAGCGAGGTGCCTCCTGCCTGCCGAGCGCACGCACACGATCGCGTACTATACCTTATACCATCAGTATACTACCACACGAGCGTGCCCGACGGAGAAAAGGACGGAGCGAGCGGCGAAAGAGAACGAGCGAGGAAGAAAGAGAGTGGGAGAGAGAGAGAGAGGTTATAGCGTCGACGCGCGAGGTCAAGCTCCCAACAGCTCAAGTTGTAGCCGCTAGGCGGCGGCACCCACCAGTGCGAAACTGCAAACCTCTAACTCATTGAATGCGAAGGTGCAGCTAAGTCGTGTTTTGAAAAATTGTGCATTCAGATGTTTTTTTAATAAAATCATAATTATTTTTTTGGTGACTACATATTTTTTCGATTAGTTCAATCTGATTTTTCGCGTACCGCAATTCTTATAGAGTTATAAGTGGGATCACCGAACGAATGGTTTGCGAGAGCGGGAGTTTCAAAAAATCCGCCAACGGAACGGAAGGACGACAGATGTTCGGCCTGCTCGATTGAATGAGGCAGGGGCGAAACAAAGAGTTTCCGTTTGGTACCGAGGGAAGCTGACGGCTTCATCGGTTTTTGGAATCCATTTTAATGACGGATGCTTTTTTGGATTGTTGTTTCTCACGAGAAACAGTTTTTTTTTGTTTTTTATTTTTTGGTGATTTATTAACAAAATAGAATTTGAATTGTGCAAACTTTATTGGTGAACACTTTTTAGAACATTAATCGTTTTGTTATGATATTTTTGCTAAGTAAAACAGATTTATTGTAATACATTTTCAAAATCTACTTTTTCAAAATTTTCGATCGATTCAAATTAATTCGAGTCTTTTTAGTACAATTTCTTTATGGTTATTTCGATGTTCAAACTAAATTAAATCTATTATTAAAATAATTGTACATGAATCATGATAAACAGAATCGGTTTAGTAGAAATTGCAACAAATGCGTAAAATGCGTTTATATGCAATAGTGTGGCTTCCGTGAACACTCGATGCGTAAAAATTTACGCCCGAGTTGCACACCAAATTTTTTGCAACACTGCGTGAAATATAATTTTACACACTCAAAATAGGATGCAAATTCGAATATTACGCGCTCAGTGTTGAACAAAAATTGTTTTATGTTCTTTTTGAATTCTTTTCAAAAGGCAATTATAAAATCTAAATGAAGAAGATGCAAAGTCACCGAAGAAAATAAATTATAATTATTCATTATAACATTTATAATGTTATTTTACTAAATTTAAAAATTTTAAAAAGTATGATGGATTTCAATTATTCTTCTGAATAAGTAATTTATTTGTATTTTCAATTACATTTTATAATTGGAAATGAGCGTACAAAACATATCTAATTATTATTGAATAAGCAAATATTTTCTTGCTTGCAACCAAATTATATTTTCATAATGAAATATAAAAATATAATTTTAACTTGCAACACTGTAACTATTAAAAAGGAATATACTTTGAATTACAAAGTGTTTTTGATCGCAATAGATCGCAGCACCCTCACACAACATCACTCAAGAACTTTTTTTTATTTGAACATATTTTCCAAACCCTCAAAATATTTATAATTTAGTTCTTCCAGATGTAATATCTATCGAAAATTATTTTTCAAATCATTTCATCACGCATAAACTGGTATACCTAGATATTGTACGGTAAGTTCAAATCTGTCGTGGCTATTTTAGTAGACTTTTCTCGGCTATTCTTTACTTTATATTGATAAAATTTTAAACACCAGTGTCAGTATTATGCATGTGATGCAACTGTGTTCTTAGTTTTAAATAGAGCCCTTAGATGTAAATGACTATATCAGTATTTTAAATTATTTATTCGGTAATACTGAATTCCATTTTTTCGTAAACAGATTTTATTTGCAAGCTAAACACTTATGTCATTACTACAGTCTACAATGAGTATTGTAAATTTTTCGAACCTTATATTTAATATTGACTTTATAGTTTCTTTCTCCTCGATGAGGTACATCCCATAAACGTTAATTCGCGTGGAACGTGCCTAGTAAATTTTACAATTCTGCAATCTCATTGGTCGATTCCAATGTAGGGTTAATGGTTACACTTGAATTGTCCAATGGGATTGCAGGATTTTGAAATTTATCAAGCACGTTCCACGAGAACTAATGTCCGTCTGGTGTACATCTGTTTTATTCTTCTTATACTTCTCGGAACTATCAGTTTTTGACATCGATTATTGCTCATAGGCCAGTATGATAAATTTTAAGTATATCTCGTGCAATTGCTATTGCATATACGTTCATCGTCTTTTTCTTATACTCTTGGCACTTTATAAATGTACACACAGTAATAGTATAATATCGTCGACTTTCAACGCTTATACAACAAGCGTTTTTACAAGTAAACTCCATAGAAATAGAAGACTTAGCGAAATATTATTTCTTAATAATAAATATATATTTATATAAATTCATATTGTATAATTTTTCTTATATATCTGTAAATATGCGATCGGCATAAATTTATTCGTATCACATACTATATTGACTATCTGTTGCGGGCGGAACTCAGAAAGTTTTTTTCTCCATCTCTTTCTCCCTCGAGCATTTCACTTTTCAATCACCAATCCCATAGCTTTACTACTTTCGTTTCTTTTTTTCCTTCTCGTTGCGTTCTCGCTTAAATAGGTTTCGAAACATTTGTTAAAAACCGTATTTTTTTCGAAATTATACATATATTTTTTTTCTTCATATTTTATACTCAAGTTTCAAGTATCATATTTCATATATTATCTAGCCATTTTTGGCTATATTTAAAGTGATTTTCAAAACGTGAATATTATTTGAAAAACACAATTTCTTTTTTTATTAATTTCTTATTTGCACCTCAATATTCGTTTACGGGCAAATCGCTTTTTGATGTATGTATAAACGCATTTGATTTTTTATAGTTAAAAAGTTATACATGTATAATATATCTATAGAGACTTTCTTATGAACTTTTCGTAGGCTTCAGTACTTTCAAAAGATCACAATTACAATAATCATGACATAAACGCTTGTTGTTCTTTTTTGCATTATAGGTATAATACTTTCATTTTTTGTATGTAATGTAGATACTTGACATTAAATGTATTTATATATGCACGTAAAAACTTCTTTTTAAATCGTACAAATTAATTTCTATAGCTATAAAGGAAAATATGAAAAAAATCCATTGTTATTAATCTACCTTTTTATGATTTATAATCAGTTTCATTTATACAAGCACGGTATTTAATTAATCGTTGGCTATCGAGCTATTTTGTGTATAAAATATATATGTCTCAAATTATTGATTATAACTATATTCTATTGACTAGAATGATAAAATAACTAAAATCTATAAATTTCGTTTTCTAATCTAAGAACAAAATACAAATTTATTAAATAAAGTGTTTCGTTGATGACAGACTAAATCTAAGGCTTTTTTATTGTGCATAAAGTTAATAGTCATGAAAACCACGTTATGGGTCAGTGAAACATTTATATACCGTTTTAATCACACGTATCTTTACCCATGAAGAAGCGGTTATCATCGTTTCGCTGTGTGCAAATTAAGAATATAAACATATTAATATGCATATTAATTAGTAAATAACTAGTTTCTGAACATAAATAAAACACTTTTTTTAATTAATTTATCCCAATTTTGTAAACTGCCGTTTACTTCAAAATCATATGTTTTCATATAAGTTTTTATAATAATTTGATTTTCAAGCATTACTTTAAGGAAAAAATTCGTTGTTAGATTTTGATGAATTTCTTAGCTTGCCATTTTGAAATTTAAAATACTGAAGAAATAAATTTCAAAAATCAAGTTCACTTGTTGTGCCTATAAAACCAAGAAATATATGAGATAAAGGTTTTCATACACAAATCAGGAACAGAAATGAGCAAAACTGTGCCTACAATTACGCGAACATTGGACGCAATGAAGATATCGGTTACTTAGGCGGATTCGCCGCTTCCGACAGGAACCTCTGCGCCGGCTGGACTAGGAGCGTCGACATGCTGCTGCTGTTGCTGCTGCGCCGATGGTCGTTGCTGAGGATTAATTGTACCCTGCAGGCCCTGTAATTCCTGGACGCCTTGGAAAAGCTTACCAGGAAAGCCTTGTAAGAGATCGTAGGCAACGGGCGTTGGCGGCATGGCGGTAGTGTGAGCATGAGGTGATTGCAAAACTGCAATCACGCGGCGCAGCTCGTCCAGAGCATTCCCTGCATATCAAAAATAAAACTTTATTAGAAAACATGCTGTTACCGATGTGTGGCAGTACATAATATTAAATATTATATCTTCTGTTTAGAACCTGATCAGAATTTTCGACCTTACTTTCTTGATATGTCGTTAAAACATGCCCACACGCATATAGTTTAGACTATTCAAAAACAAAATAAGTTTTATAAAAAAAATGTTAACAGATACTTTTTTCTTTTTAGATTTAAAATTTATCAAATATTGACAATTATTTATCTTTTTTTAGTTTATGGTTGTCATTTGAGGAGATAAAATTCCAATAATAATTTGTCAATATAAAAATTTTAATGGATAATGAAAAAGAAAGCAAATTTTCATAGAATAGTTATCGTGTAAACAAATTCCCCAAAGATCCTTTCTTAATACAACACTTTAAAAATGAATTAATTCAATAAAAAAGTGGCGTCGGTAAGGCAGGGATCATGTTTATATGCTGATTATGCTGTTTTTCAATATGAAAATCTTATGAAAAGATACTAAAGCTATCACTCAAAAAAATATCTGAGTATATAATTTTCATAAAACCGAATGTCCTGATGATCGTGAATGTAATTGAAATTGTTATGCAATTAAGAAATGTCGAATACTCATACAAGATATTTTCCTGGAAAAATTATTTAAGAATATTGGAAGTAACAAACATAGATCGAGTTATTATACTTAATCTTGATAAAATGAAATAATAGTAACAGAATAAAAATAAATGTATTATTTCAGATTTGTAAATTTACTCTCAAGGTAATTTTAATTTTGGAATAAATGAAAACGTTTTTCATAAACACTTTGCAGCATTTCAATATTTTCGTAAAATGAAAAATGTACTTTTAACATAATTTTCATAATAACTTTTTCACATTACAACAATTATACACGTGACTATGGATTTTGTAAGATGGAGTAAAAAAACTGTTTACGTAATGTAAGCTTGGCTTTTCAGAGGCGAGTGAACAACATTATATAACGATTCCTCATCGTCACAATAATAATTTATGAAAACGCGTCAGCGTTTCATAAACAAACAACGCTTAATAAAAGCTGCGTTCGCGAGATTACGTGTGCGAGATGAAAGGAGTCGAGAGGCACTTTTTCCAAGCAGCGAGCTACAAGTACATATTTGCCATCGATCGCAATATCTGACCTTGCATGAGAATGTAGTTCTTGGCGAGCAAGAGCGTCGCGATTTTCGAGAGTTTTCTCACGGAGGGACTGTGCGCGTAGGGAATGACCGAACGAAGTTCGTCAAGTGCGTCATTCAGATCGTGCATCCTTCGCCGTTCCCGAGCGTTAATATTCAGTCTCACACTTTTCCCTTGTCTTGTTGTCTTTGTTTTTCCCGGGCAGTTCAGTCGTGAAGCCCCAGATCTGCAAGAATAAAACAATCGTTTTAGTTTTTTTATCCTTTACATTGTTATTAGTAATAAGTAATTTATACACTAGTATATAAAGATTTGCCGATCCTTTTATCAGAATAAGTACTTATAGTGTAAGTAGTAGTTACATTGTATTTAAATTATTTAAAAATCTCAACTAATACTGCTAAAACACAGTAATACGTCTATTAAAAGGCTATGCGTCATATGGTAACATTGTTTTCTTTGAATAAGCTCGATAATTAAAAGCAGAGCTTATTTAATATTACGTATTATACGGGGACGCGATAAGAATCTATTGTCATATATAGATAACCTAATACTGTAAGAGTCCAACTTAATCATCATTAACTGGACATGAACATTTTTTTCCACATTTTGACCTTGACACGGAAGTTTTACGAGCAGCCGATGAAATTGGGACAGAAATGAAATCCACAGCAAAAGCTCCACGCGAAGCCTATATATATATAATGCGTATGAGAAAAAAAGGGAGAAAAATAAAAGAGACGAGCTTTGAAGGTGGGCCGTGCGATCGTGGCTGATAATACCTCTCGTGATCAGGTCTATTTTCGTCGGTGAGCGCGTTCGCGGAGGAGGTGGCGGCGACGGCGGCGGCTGCCGCTGCTGCTGCTGCTGCCGCGGCGACGCTGGCGTGCGGCTGGGCGTGCTGCTGTTGCTGCTGCTGAAAGTAAAAGCCGCCGAGGCCGACGGCCCCGAGCGGCGTCCTACGGCCCGGGGCTCCCGGTGGATTGTCCGAGGCAGAGTAGGCTGCTGGTGGGCCCGGCATTACGCCAGGGTGACCGGGCGCCGAGCCGCCTGGGCCCGGCTGGTAGCCCATCGGCTCCAGGTTCGGGTTGCCGTGCGCCGCCAATGGATGCTGCAACAGATCGTTCTCGCTTTCACTTCTCTTATTTGTATTACCTTTCGTCATTGCAATCCGTTCACATACTTTTACAATCTTTATTTCATGTTTTGCCGGTAATATAACTTTGAACAAAGTTTTGAAACTTTGTTAAGATACTATAGTTTTATTCACAGATGGGACACGTGTATGACAAACAATTTTCACGAGCACAGATTTTTCTACCGCGTTTTTGTGCCAATGTTTTAAACATTTTTTGATATACATTATAATGTCAAAATCGTCTATTTTTGTCAATCGTACTGATCATTTGCAAAAATAAAAATGATTTTAAGTGTAAATTAAACAGTAAATTTAATAGTTCAAAATAAAATTATTTTTAAGTTAAGCATGCGTTTTTTTATTTAAAGAAGATCTCTCATAATGATCTATACATTTTAGAAATGACTAAGATAAACATAAATAAATGGTGAAATAATTGTTTTTATTCGTATATTCTCTGGTAAAATGTATGAATGTATTACTATGCAGTCGTAGTTGCTGATATTATTATAATTTTGGTTCTAATATGATTAACTATATAAAAAATGTGTGCTACATTTTGAAATTCACCACTGATAGATTAGTTTCGTCTAACCAGAAAAGTGTACTACCTGTGAGTCATGGATGTCGTTTAAATAGTCGGTGGTTAGGCGCAAAAGCTTAAACTATTCCGAGTAAAAAAAAGTCTGGCTAAAGTCTGGCTCCAAAGTCTGGCTAATGGGACGATGCCAGACTTTTTCCCAGACC
>UXGD01005097.1:0-15327 GCA_900474315.1 Torymus auratus
CACACACACATCCATACAGACATTTTTCAAAAGTCATGTATTTTGATTCATAACACCTCGGAGAATAATTATAACATATTTTTACAACAACACAAAAAATTACTATCACAAAGCTTCCTCTAGGAGGAAGCAATTATAAGTCTGACATAGTAGCCGTAGCCAGACTAAAGTCATACTTCAACCAGACTACTTTAGCCAGACCTCTCCCAGACCAGTGCCAGACTAATTTTTTTATACTGGGGTATAACGATGGGTGGCAGCTAATAAAGCTGCAGGATACAATCCAAATAAAATACATCGCCAACTCTGAATGCATGTCCTACTTTACAACAAGTAGCTTTCAGAGGATTATGGTGATGAAAATCAACTGTCGACAAGCAAAAGAAATCACTATCTGAGACTCCATATTTGAAACTGTGGCACAAGTTTTCCGAATTCGAAGTGTCTTTATAAAGAATGACTTTAGAGTCAATTAGTTGAGAAGCGAACAGTAATATTTAAAATATTTTTAGAGGATAATTTTAAAATAATATGAGTGCCGGCGGATCCCCTGGCATTAGTCATTTCAATAAGCACTGCAATCTACCTTGACTCTCAATCAGGAAACTGCAACATGACTTCGCTTTCAATACAAGCCTTGACTTTGCTACTGAAATGGTTAATATTGAGAGCGATGGACGACCCCGGCTTGCCGGGGAACACCTTGATGCCAGTCCTATTTTTGGTTGCGGTAGTAATTCTGTATTCTTTTGTAATGGAACAGAACTTCTACGCCACCGCTACCACAAATAACGGACTAGAACATTTTTGTTAGTTTATCCAAAAGGCCGAGAATCGATGCTTTAACGAAAATTTCTTGAGTATTTTGCACAGTACTGCAAAATTGAAATGTTCCGATATTATTAATTAAATAGTCGTTAAATAAATTAAATATATTATTTAACGAATTATCGTCTTCGGAGAAAAGTACTTGATAAAGAAAATATTTTTATAATTTAATTTGGTATTCATTAATGTTGGTGAAAAATGTGTCCAGATTAATAGTTTATTGCATAAATATTAATAACAACATTATTTATCAATAATAATATGTACGAAATTTTGTCACCGTGTTTTGTAAATTTAATAATTTTTGCATTATCAAATAATTGAATTTTTTGTCTCAACCACCACTTTTGTCTCAATACTGAAAAAAGAATAAACTAATTCACGAGACCCTTTCATTCCAATTCCGAAATTCATTTTCACCGCACTACACGTCCTCCAAATCAAACCTCACAACCGAGCTTTCCATCCCCATTGTTACGCACAATAACTCAATAATCAAGTGTCTACAAAAAATCCATTAACCGTAAAAAATAGCCTCTCCAGTTCTCCCTCACAATACAAATACTACACACACACACACACACACACACGGCACAGAACTGTTTAGTCTCCGCCCGTATCCGTAGATAAACATACAAAAACACGCAGTGGCACACACGCGCGTATTATACATCAACGCCCTGCCGCTTTTTCTTCCCCCGCGTCCTTCCATAAGAAAAATAAGCACTTTCTCTCAGCCGGAGTAAGGGGTGGCGGACACCCCAAAAAATCGCCGCTGCAACAGCCACGACCTCTTTTTCCTATCGCCACCGCTACCGCCAATAAAGGCACGCACCACACGTTTTTTCACTCTCTTTCTCCCCCCTTGCCTCTTTGAACACGCGAGTACTCGAGACGACGTGTGTATATAGGCACATCACGCTGTGCGGCGAAGAATATATGTGGGTACGTTATATAGCGGTATCGCGGCATCGAGGGTGCGAGATTGAAAAGAGTTGAGGACAGTGAGAAAGACACTGTATATACCGCACTCGAGTACTGGGTAGGATAAAGTGCGGACGTAAAATTTTTAAGATTTTTCGTTTTATTAAATTTTCAAACGTGCCCGCGCGATGCATTTTCTCTCACTCCCTCTCTCTTTTTTTTTAGGAGAGACTGCGCCGAGGTTACGTCAGGCATATGAGATGGTGCTAAAGGGTTGCCGCGGTGTCTTCCGCGGATGTTATATTTCATGCCGCGTGCGAGGGAGAGAGAGCCGTATAGTGACTTCGAAAATGAAAAAATATGAACAGAAGTATAAAACGGGTTAGGGCTGCGGTGCGGCTCTGCGCGCGTTCCTGAAATATTTATGTGTATGGAAATTTTACTTTTTGTGCACTTTCGGGGGAGCGAGATTTTTCAAATTTTCTATGTAGCGCACTTCGTGCTGGCTGTGATTGCTGTATGTATATTGAAATTTTTATGAAACGTCTATTTCGCCGAACGGTATAATTGATTTTGTTCTCGTTCTTAATGTAGGTCATGCTAATTTAAAACAAATAAAGCCAGGCAAGAAATATGTGTTGTTTTTGCGAATGTGAAAATAATTTTCCCCGCCCTAACATAACACACACTACGCGCTACGCACGCTATGCACAAATTTATCAAAAAACAATCTGTGCGCGAATTTCGCTCCGTTTAATATAAAATACACATAAGACGGTTGAAAATATTATATAAGAATTTTAAATTATCATATCTATAACATACAGGTATAGCAGCTTCTATAAACTGTATATCTAGCGCATCTAAGAGTTCCTAAATATAATTCATATACTCTTCCGAAACAAATAAGAACCCGTTATTTCGGGCAAATAAAGCGATCTAATACAACGATCGCTCGAGCGCATATAATATTTTCCTTCGGAGAATTTGACAACCCTTTATCGACGTCCACGCGCGCACGCGCGAGTACAAGCTCTCGTACGTAACTGCCGGCATAAAATGTAAATTCCGCAGGGCAGTAAATAACCGTCATTCACTTTGGGCAATCTCAGTTTTGGCCCAATGACAGCATTGCCCCATTTTCCCCGTCCTTCTCCACGCCCTCCTCACACACATACTGAACCACGAAAACATGTACTTGTATAATACATATATATAGTCAGAAGGGACCGAGTTGGCGCCTAAGAAGATCAGAACAGACGCGCCTCTCTCTCTCAAGCAAAAAAGGAAGTCATCTCGCGCGCGATCTCACAGGGGAAATAACTCGTACGAGCTGCGTATAACATGACCTGCATGTTTTACAGGATGTATATATAGAGCTCGCCTCGCCACGGTTATAAGCCCGAGGCGGGCGCGAGATGCAGCAGCAGCAGAAGCTACTCCCCGATTGATTCCGGCGCATTTTTATGGGCTGTGCGCGCGAGAGAGAAGGAAAGAGGCTGCGAGGGTATAAGAGAGCGATTCGCCTTTGTGCTTTGATTTTGAATGTTGCGAGGTGGGGGGATAGTTATTGCCGGCACGTGTATGGATAATGCACGCGTGTATTCGAAATCGATTTTGGCTTGCCGATGCCACCTCCGCCGTCGTGCTTTGGAATAAAAATAGGCTGATTTTCGACGCTGATGAGGTCGAGATTTTCGGCGTTAATGTACTTTGGGGCTTTTAATAACAGTTTATGCGGAGATTTGTTGTGACCTATGGGATAACAAGTATACAAATTGCTTATATTAGGAATCATGGCGTTTGCAAACTATCTCGATAGATGTTTTAACAACTTTGTTTAATTAAATAAAAGTTACAAAATTGCTAATGCAAAATCTTCGTTGCGGTAGAGAAGAGGAACTACACTAACGTGAAAGTATAGTATTGAATATATATAAAGCAATTGAAGGAGGCCAGCGATGTCTTCTTCCATACTTCCACGTATTGATTTTGTATTTCAGCTGTGGAGAAGGGATATTGAGGATCCAATTTTCTCTGGAGGAGTGAAAGACCATAATTGATGAAGATTTAAAGAATGACTACATTATCCGATTGGTTCGCCTGAAATAGCACACAGCGATTAAAAAAACGAGCAGCGTTGAACAATGCCTGTGAAAACTTTTAACATCGCATAGAGCCGTCCCTCTTCTTTCAATGAATAATTCATTTAAATATCGTTAGATAAATGATACTTTGTAGTATTCCAGAAGGTCTTTATTAATCAAAGAAAAACCTTTGAATTACTTTCAATCCATTTGTCTATAGTTGTTTCTGTGCTGAATTATACTTTCAATCTCAGAAAACTTAATTAAAAGACTGCCCTTTTTAAAGAACGTCTCATTAATTATTTGATCAGCGCGACGCGCTGTTTTATTGTCATCAGGGAACCACTTATAAAGACAAAGTTTAACTCTGCATTTCATTTAAATCTTAAAGAAATTCATTATCATCGATTATTCGGAATAAGTTAATTTAGTGACCGGCATATAATTTCACACAACATTTTCATATGTAAATCAAGTTCCGAATAACCTATATTTCAAACACTATAGAAATAAAGCTCCCCATTACAGCCGGCGAGGAACTTTCAATCCCGACAATCAATAAGGCAAATTCATATCAACGCGCGCCGTCTTCATCGTCCCGAAAGAATTTAATCAAATCCAATAGTTCCTCGATAATTCCCCCCACCATCCCATCATAACTCGAATAATTTCTATTCTTCTAGCTCAGCGATTCTCTGTAAATGAAATTCCCCGGGGGAGGGAAAGTCGGCCGAACTCTCACCCCGGAATTAATAACGACGAGGCGAGAGAGATCGAGGATTATCGAGAGACAGGGGAAACAAATCGAGAAAAGAATCCTTTCTCCAAAACTCAGCGCCCTTTTTGGCATACAGGGAGATACGTATATCGCCGCCATTGTTCCCCGCTCCTGTCGTATAATCACCAGGCGCTTGTCCGTCCCGGCCAGGCGTTAAAGTTCCCGCGCTCGCGCGCGTGTGTTGTAGGCCGAATTGGCCGAGAATTAGCCGAGCAAAGAAGGGAGAGGGGGAGAACACTAGCGACGAATCTCTCCCTCCTCGAGGCCAATTAGGAGAACTGGGCCGGCGCGGCTATAAAACAAGCCTCGTTAAGCAAAAATATTAAGTTTTATCTGAACTGGACGAGAGCCAGCATTTGAATGCATATCGCAGCGCTTTCGCTCGCTCGCTCTTATACCCCCTCTCCGCTCTTCTTATTCTTTCTCCCCCTCTCTCTCGCTCGCTTGTTCATTCTTCTCCTTACTCGCGGCACGCTTTGTCTTACTTGCTCTCTCATCTCGAAAGTTCGTGCGATACGAAGATTTCGCTTTGTTCCTCGCCTTCTTTTTTTCGAGCTCTCGCAAGCGTTCGAGCTTTGTCTTCTTGCACACTTTTTACACGACCTCTCGCTCCTCTTTCCCCGTATATAGTCTTTTAAGCGAGCGCGAGCGGAATCAGGAGGGCTGTCGATCGGACGACGACGACGACGACGAGGAGATGCCGAAATAGAGCAAAACGCTGTTTGTGATTCCGATGGAATTGGGGCCGACCCCTCTCCTGTGGCTGACGCGGTGATTTATTTCGTAATTGGAACGAGTGGAATTGTTCGAATTGGCCAATTTATTTATTTGGCGGAATAGTTTTGGTGTGGCGGAGGTTTTTTTTTTGTTTAATTAGATTGTTATATAACATACATTTTTCGTGGAAATAAATATTATACATTTTGCCAGTTTCAAAGTAAATTCTAATTTGTTTTCGTATACCCTCTAATTAGAGACAATGTGAATCGTAGTGTTCCTATAGTTACTGGAACGATGAATATCTAACGAAATGCAAAACCGTCTGTTACATATGTATTACACGACGGGGGTGCTTTGCTACTTCGTTACGCCGAACCTTAGACTTCTCTCGAATGTAAATAAATGAAAATTGTCTTCTTTATCCAGTAGATATGATATTTTATATCTGTGGCTTCCTTTAGCAAATAATTTAAAAAGGCTTCTAATAATATTTAATCGCACGTTTGCTTTTTATAATTTTATTATTTTCCTCGCTTTTTGACTCATCCACGGTTCTATTTCTTGCTCCGTTCCGTATAATTGTGCCATCAAATTGAAACACATAAAAATGTTAATTTAGGTCTATCCTCTGGTGATATCACTCAAATTTAATAAATATAAAAATATTCAAAGTAATATATTTTCTTTCACTTTATTATCCCCGTCTGACTAGCTAAATCCATGCACGCTGCGCGCGCTCCATCTACTTTTCTCTACGGCTACGCCGCCGATATATCGCATACAAAATCGCCTATAAATTGCAAACTAATACATGAAGTGTTGTGCTTTTGCAAAATTACGAATTTGATAAAAACCGTAAAAAAATTCAAGGTGTTTCTATGGGCAGATATAACCTAAATATAAAATATCCTACAATGAATTGTTCTCATACTACAAAGTGAAAAATCATATATATCATAGATCGGTACCTTAAGTTACCTTCAGTACTGGCAAAGTAGATATCGAGAATGTAAAAAATGATGTGCCAAATAGCTTTAATCTTTTTCATTTTTGCTTTAATTTCAACTTTTAAAGACTCATTTTTTATCTTGTTGGATTTCATTACAAGGTAATTGTGGATCAAATTAAAAATTTTTTAAAACCTTAAAAGTTACAGGCAATTATTCATCAAGTTTTGTACGAATCTGGTATGAATTCGAGACTTTCTATGTATTCGAGAATTTGAACATTTTGCCTAAAGAACTCGGCCGAGAGCTATCCAAAACCTACCTCTATATACAAGGAATTTTGAAGCGGTTAAGTCAATTTTACTGTCGCACGGAGAGAAATTTTGGCAAGCGGATCACCGAAATCGAAGCAAACGGACGTTTTCGGTAATCCGAGTTCCAACTTTTGGTGATTGGATGACCATCTGAGAATCATCCGGTCACCTAACGCTCGGAAATCAGCGCCACCGTCCCAGTGGTTATCCGCATGTGTAGAGCAAATCCGCGTGCCACGCATAAATACGCAATGCATGTAATAATTTCAATATTTTTATGAAATATATTAGGTATTAGTACATAGTGACACTGGTGTGGACACACAAGTTTCATACAAAGTATTTTATACCACGAGAGCAGTTGCGATTTTTAGGTTAGGGTGGTATAACAGATGCCACTAGAACGGTGGCGCTGATTACCGAGCGTATAGATGAACGACTCTCAGATGGTCATCTGATGACCTAAAGTTGGAACTCGGATTACCGAAAGCGTGAGCCATCCGTCTGCTTCGATTTTGGTGATCCGCTTGCCAAAATTTCTCTCCGTGCGTAATCGGTGTACATATTAAACTCATTTTATTCATTTTTCAATTTTTTTCTCGAAAACTAACCAACGGAATTCTGCATTATTCTTTATATTTTGTACCATTCTGCATTATCGTGATTTTTCTCAAAAAATTGATCGTTCAGTTTGGGAGTTATAAACTTAAAAGAAAAAAACACGTTTTTGTTTTTGTTGATAACTATAGAATCGTGATAGCTAGAATAATTTCGTTTTTTAGAAAATATAGGTATTTTTATTTTCTTTCGAATGCTACCCATCCGATTAAAATACCTCGATCCTACGATTAAAAAAGCAAAAACCAAAATTTATATAACAAATAAAACAGAAACGCATCGGTCCAATAAAAAATCGGATTTTTGACTCGCTACCACAGAAAAAAAAACAAAAAACAAATAAGACTTGTTTCGTTAAAATCGACCTAGTAGAAGCTGAGATCCAGGCTTATACATACACGCCCACACACACATACATACAGAAATTTTTTAAAAACCATGTATTTTGATTTCTAACACCTCGGAAATCAATTATAACATGTTTTTACAACAACTCAAAAAATTACTAACTCAAAGCCTCCTCTATAGAAGGAAGCAAAATCAATCGTATCTATCCAGAAACCAATCAACCCCATTGGCCCCGAAAACAGCCATATACCAGCCCTCGTAAAGCTCATTCTTTATTTAGCAACGCACAACACACACCGCGCAACCGCAAAACTTCTCTTTTCCTCAGCGCGCATTGCGCGGCAATAACGCACGTGCGCATGGCGATAGCTTTAAATCACCGGCGTCCAGGAGCTCCGTCTTCATTGTTCGCGAATGAGCGAATCGCGCACGATTCCGCCGTTTCACTGTAGGCTCCGTTCTCCCACCCTCACTGCAAACCCACATAGAGCGCAGAAGGAGTTTTCGAATTATCGGCCGATGTTAAATATATATATGTATACTTGCGCTTCGCACTGCGCTATCGCTATCTACAGCCGCGGGCGTATGTGGGCCGAGCGGCGCGTTATACACGCGCCCGCACTAAATTCGCGAATCTCTTCTTCTCTCTACTCGCAGGGGTATATCTCGCGCGCGTCTTCGGGCAGTGGCGGCTTTCCCGTTATTGCGTACATTCGGCTTTATTTATCGGGGCCGAGATGGGGAGAGAAGCGAGAGAATTATGGCGCCGGAGCGGTGCAGGCGTTTTTTAGAATGCCGTTAAAATTGGCTGCCCCAGCGCATGCGAGGTTTACTGCTGGCCTGGGCTCTTTTTTTTAGGGGTTTTGGATTGAGATTTTTAGTGCTGCGCGTGGTGGTACGTGGCCGTGGGGTAATGGGTTGATAAAACGGAGTATATATACGAGATGTATATTGTAGAGATTGTAGGGAATTTTGTAGAGATAAGAATTTTGTATATAATTGTTTAAATAGCTACCACTTCGTTATCAACTTAAAATGTCAAGTAAACGCTTATTTTATAACACCATGAAATTTAATGAAAATATGTGAATTCCAACTCTACGCTCATGATTATTCACATACTAAATTTGTTCACAGAATATACAACTTTGTCCTCCACCTTCCCACGTTTCTTTTTTTTATTTCTATCCCCATTTCAAGAAAAACTTGACATTCCATTCGTATTTCGTAACGCCGCGCCACGCGCTCGCTGTATGAAAACACGTTTACCGCAGCTCTCTCCCAAGGTTCTCTCTCTCTCCCTTACTCCCCTTCCGAAAAGACACGACTCGCATGTTTGTTGAATTCTTGATGCGGATTCCCGCGCGGCTTGAGAGAGAGAGACGGGACACGAGCCCCGAGGATTAAGCTCCTTTTCCCTTTTTGAAGTATCACGAGCTGTCGCGCACCGCCGACGCTGCCGCCATAAAGTCCACGGGTATATATATATACGTCTAACTCGCGAATTTGCATAAATCTGGGTCAGCTGGATTATCTTGCACCCCCGTCTAGCCCCCCTCCCCCTGCTTCACGGTACTACGACCGTCCCCTGGTAATCGTTGCGGTGAATACGTTGATGATTTCGCCGGGGCTAAATTACCGGTGGGTTATGTATGGACGACTAATTAGACTGTTTTGTGTGAAATATATTCGCGCGCGGTGACGTTTTTCACCCTGAAGATTAACTGTTTAAAGACTTTAATTTGTTTGTAGGTCGTGCGAAATTAAAATTTTTTAATATGAAATTGTGTAATTATTTTGGGCACACATTGTTGAAATAAATTCAAGTAATAATAGATGATTTTAATGTTTGTTTGAAATCAAATATGAAAATCTTTTTAATTAAGAACAATTCGAAATCATTACAGAGAGAAACACGTACTGTAGAAATAACTATTTGACATACTGAATAGAAATCTTATTAAATTTGTAGTGGTTTTGGGAAAACTACACTATAATATTAACAGGATAACTATAAGATTTTGGTTATGAATGGGTCTGTTATGGTAAGTTTCTCATACCTATAAAATAACAAGATTTTCTAGTAAATTTATAAAAAATTTATGATATTTGTATTCTAATTTATGAATATAGTTAAAAATACAGTCATAATTTACCATTTTTCATAGTCAGATTAGTTATATATATTGACTTGCAAAGGCTATATATTATGTTTGTGCCCATTATTGCACCATACAGCCCGGTACTTTTATAGTAAAACGATAACAAAAATTTTCTCTTGATGATGAATAAACAGAAGCTGAACCAACTAATTATTCACTAATTTAGTCTCGCATTTGACTACAAAAAAAACGAAGACACAGAACTTCCACACTCTGAAAGTCAATAAACTACTTTACTCGGTAAAACATAGTCTCTCCACGACTCTTTTTCACCTCTTATACACCCCGGGAATAATACCCATCCCCGTATAGCCGTTATTGTGTACATTCGCTTAATTTATCGCACGCTCGCGAAACGCGACTAAAAAGCGACTACGCACACACGCCCAGAGCAACTCTCGCGATAAACGCGCTCTATACCGGAGGGTGGAGAGAAAAATTTACAATGAAAATCGAGGTTACGCGAGGGCGAATGGCCGCGGGAGAGGAAGTACGGACGGGGGGATACATTCGCTTCGATCTCTGCGACTTTATCTCCGGCCGTTATCTCGTCGCGACCTCTCGCTGATCCACGGTAGTCGGAGCAGCTCGTTTTCTGATTTAAATAAAAATGCCGCCGGCATGCGTGGGAAGGAGAACGGCCGCCATGTAGTCTCGTTCTCATCGACGACTATTCTTTGCCACCGACGTCTTTGAGTCTGCCTCCGCTGGATTTCCTCGAGGGCTTGGAGATGCGCTCGAGAGTTTAATCCCGTTAAAAAGATGCATCATATCAGCTTTGTGCTTGGGGATATATGTGTTTGCGCATGCATTCGTATATATCTGGGAGGAGAGTTATTCTCATATGGAGGCATAATTGTTTATGGAAGTGATGGATGGTCGGGGTATGTGAAGTTTTTGATTTTTCATGAGGTTCAAGAAGTATCTCAGTAATGTAATTATAACATTACTTATTTTAATATAGTTTTTGAAATAAACACATTCTGGTTATAGCCAGGCATGATTTAAGAGCTTCTC
This sequence comes from Torymus auratus, assembly GCA_900474315.1. Classification (NCBI taxonomy): domain Eukaryota; kingdom Metazoa; phylum Arthropoda; class Insecta; order Hymenoptera; family Torymidae; genus Torymus; species Torymus auratus. Next base: position 10,744 of record UXGD01005097.1, read on the forward strand.
CACGTCCCTTGGAAATACTTAATTTAACTATACCATGCATGCACAAAGTTATACTTTTCAGATACTTTCCCACATAGAAAATCAACTTGCAGTTGCAAAATCCATCTTCATTCATGTCAACGTAAGCCCATAAAGCACGGATGATGTATTACATTGAATAAATGCTATTTTACAGCGATATTTAATTTAAACACCTCACCACATTATTATATTACTACCAGCGTTCAATCTAAACTCAACGTAACTTATATCAAATTTAATAACCGCATTTCTTGTCCAGTTTTTTTTATTCTTACGCAACACGATATATTTTCGTGTACGAAAATTATTACCAGCATCATTAATTACATCAAAGTTTCCACGTGTATTTACGCAGAAAAGAGATTATGAGTACCTCACAGGGGCCGCTCAGCGATCCCCCGTCCTCGTTGCCCACGCAGCCCTTCTTCGGAAAAAGCATCATGTGCACGCGCTCGCGGACGCTTTGAAAGTTTGAAAGGCGCGCGAGCGCACCGCTGGCGCTTTTTTTTTGCAGGTGATTTATCATTCTATTACCGCTGCACAATGGAACGAGCGCGTATAGGAGACCGTTTTGCCGATGCTTTTTTAGAGCCCTACGTGTAAAGGGTGAAGCGCGACGCCACTCCTTTGTGCACCGGGGGTTCGTCGTTTTAAAATATAATGACTATATAGGAGGGGATTCGTGACGGACTGTAATTTATAAGTGCGAGTAGGAGAATTAGAAGATGGAAAGCGTATGCAGGTTGTTTCGAAGAGTTATATAAAGGGAGATGGTAAAAATGAGAAGCGCAGAGAGGGATGAGGAATTCTAGCGGGTGGGATGATATATCGACGACATTAATGGAATGAAAGAAAGGAGAAGTGAATAGATAAATGAAATTGAATGCGTGGCCGGTGCAAGTGTGTATATATAGGTACCGTTTTCTTCGCGGGATCGTAAAAGTATTTCTTTTCCCATTGTAAAAGCGGGATACGCTTTCTCCGCGGGGAGAAAAATGATTCCCGGGTATACGCGCGCGCGCGTTAGTGCATCATTTTCCCGTATAATTGTGATGGATGTATTGAATTTACTCCGCGAATGGAAAATTGGCAATGTGTGACGATGAATCGACGTGGAATTCTTGGTGTTCCATTGTTAAGGATTTTATTCGCATAGCTGCATGTTATACAATTCCTACAAAAATTTGTATAAAAATATCGTAAAAGACTAATGACTACAAAAAATTAAACTATTTCTTCTATCGAAAGCATAATCATTGTCACCATAAAAGTTCTCGTCCACGTCCCTCACTACCATCGGCTCACACGCACCTTACCTCGTGCGACACTTACATCGTTCACGCGCCCCTCGAGAGAAAGCCATTGCTTAAAAATGCATCTCCACACGCGCTCGCGCTGATCGCAGGCGCAGCGTGAATAGCCCCGGAAAATCCGCACGCGACGACAACGCCATCCCCCCCAGAGAGTAGCCGAGAGGAGGATGAATTTCCCCGAGACCCTCGCTTTTTTACGCTGGAGCTCGTTACCACTGAGGTAACCCCCGCGTGCGCGGCTGTTTACGGCGCGAATATTTATGTGGTGTTTTATACGCGTGCTCGCGCTACGGGTTTTTCGCGTTATCGTTATCGCGCGAGGGATTCGCGAAGGTGGTTTTTGATGGAGGTCGAGGGGGATGTGTGGGTGTGGGCGAAGGGATTTTATATGGCCTGTGGTGTGGGTGGAGTAGTCTTAATTTTCTGTATAAGGAGCGATAAAAGTTTACGGGAAGAGGAAGTGTTTGACGAAGTGGTAAAATTTTGCAAAGTTGCGGCTTCTTGCTATCGTGAATTACTACATGCATAATCATTCGAAATTATGCGCGTCAAATTTATTCCGAAAAGTCGACGTTTTCCGGGTAAAGTGCGTCTTACTTGATTGACCTCGATTCGCGTGAGACGCGTTAGATTTCTCGAATTCGCCCCCACATTTCTCTTCGATAACTCGAATTTCGAAAATTTATTCAATTCCGTGGCGCGTATAATTTCTAAAATATATCCCATCATCCCGTGGCAAAAGTGTGTCAGCAATTTTCCAGGTGCTTATACATATCACAGTTACAGAGCGGCAGGATTTCCTTTTTTTCCAAACATTTACATCGTAACGAGAAATTAAATCTTGCAGAAAAGTCAACGACACCTAAAGCTTCCGCACATGTACCTTCTCCTCAATTAAATCCACATCCTCGCTTTCTCACATACACGTGTCCCCTTTCATACACGCGCGCATCTGAAACGAGCAGCGCCGCGAAAAGAAGCCACTCAAGCCCAAATTATATCTTCCTTTCCACGCGCGGCTCTCTTCCACCTACTTCTTCTACTCTTCTTCGCACATATATATATACGAGTGTCACCAGGCGGGAAGAGAGCTGGAATCCGCGAATCGCTCGACACGTACGCCGCGTAAAACATTCAAGCGGCTTTCGAGATTTTCGGTTTCGCGCGCCGCGAGAGAAAATAGAGAGACGCGCGCAAGGAGGAGTAATATTCTCTCGCTCGCGCTCCCTTTTTTCGTTATTCGATTCCGCTCGCGCTCTTTCATATTCAGCTCGGTGCCAGGGAGAAGAGAGCCCGGGTACTTTCGCCCCTAGCCCGGTAGGTATTCAGCGCGGTTTATTTACGCAGCGACGTCGACGACGACGACGACGTTTCCATAAATTTATGGATATTAAGGAAGGTGAGCGAGCTGAAGCGAGGGGGAAGAAGAAAAAGCTACTGGAAATCGATGAATTCTTAATGAGGCGCGTCGTTTTGTGTGAAGAGAGAGAGAGAGAGAGAGAGAGAGAGAGAGAGAGAGAGCGGGGGGCTGGGTGTTAGGGGCCTTAGTGCCGAATCGCAGAGGAGATACCTTTTAGAAAGATGGGGTTCGCGAGGTGGTATGGAAGTGGTATACTATTGGAATTTATTTATACATGTGCATCTGTATTGTATTCATTGGCATACCTTAGAGCCAAATGAATGTAAATGTTGAATGACTTCAAAATAATATAATAATAATAATACTTCGACAAGATTTTACTTCCTCCTAGAAACTTTGTGATGGTATACAAAAAATTTTCGCTAACATTATGTGTTAGGGATGTTGTTTAGCACATTTTGAATCGAAATACATTATTTTTAGTGCGTGTGTGTATGTTCTTTTGTGTGCGTGTTGTGTGTATGTGTTCCATATACGCTTATATCTCGTGATCTATGCAACCGATTTTAACCAGAGAGGGATCATGTTTTTAGATTATCAAGATCAGTCGATTACTTTTGGAGATATTCAACATTGAACATTTTCAAAATTTTGTTTAACTTTTTTTAAATCAAGGAACGCGGGAGCGCTCCGAAGGCAAGTTTGTTATTTCTTTAGAAGGGCTTGATGTATGATCTTAAAATTTATAGGCAATTTTGTATGTTATATAGGCAATATACGTGTTGAAAATTTTATCAAGACCAGTCAATTATTTTTGGAGATATTGAACATTGAAAATTTTCGTATTTTTACAAGTGATTTTCTTTGTCGCACGATGAAGGGAATTAAATTGGCTTAAGCGGGTTAAACAGCTTTAAAATGGCTATAAATCAATTTTTTTACATATTTCACTAAAAAAATCCTTGTAGAATATGTCCCAAATCGTTTTAAATTACTATCTATTTTTGTTTTAAGAATATACACAAAACACTGATGAAGCTTTTCATTTACAGCTTTTGTTCAAATTACATATTTCCCCTTATATACATATGTATAGAACGGCACCCTAAAAAATTTTTCTCTTAATTTGTGGCTCAAAAGTGTGTAACATCATAGATTACTATATTGCGCAAGGTAACGATCTCCTTTAAGACGTCATTCGATATATTTATTTTCATAATATAGAATTGACCGTGTTCTGATGGTAAAATAGAATATAGGAATACTACACCCTCTTAGTGGCTTTGATCACATTTTTTTCAAATCGTCATTTCTCGAGAACGGCTTTATGAATAAACAAGAAATTTATAGGCCATTTTGTATCCTTGATAAAAAGAATAAAAGAATGCCTTGATAAAAAGTATCTCTTGGCTGTTAATGAACGTCCACTTTAATAGCGTAAAATGTCGGCGGATTAATAGTTCAAAAATAAAGCAGTTGCCGCAAATACTTGAAAAAGTTCAACTTTACTGACGATATTCGCTAACAGTTAAGGAATGATTTGTTAAGGGTTAATAAATATTACTTAAAAGCTGTATTTGTGTACTTAAGTGAGAGAGCACTAATACTCGAATCCAATGGAATTCGACGAAAATGCCCGGTAAAGCTATGAAAGGCTTAGACGCATGCAGCAGAGATATATGAGGAAATCTCAAAAAAGTAGCACTTATCGCGAGATAAAAATGTTAAAAATTTTTTTTTGAAGGCACACCTTCGGGACAAGGTTTATCTCATTTGATAGGTCATAACATATATGAAAACGCGCGTGTTCCACCAAAAATTAGGTGGAGACACCTTTTTAGAACAAAATCCATTTTTCTTATGGGAATTTAACATGGGAAAAATGGACGA
>UXGD01005098.1:0-15325 GCA_900474315.1 Torymus auratus
TACAAGAGAGAAATTTTCAAGAATTTACAAGAGCGAGACAATAATTACGCAGAAATATTGTATTGTCTTGCTCTCGTAACAATGGGCAACAAAAGTTGATTCGTTAGAAAGATACACGAAGAGAGAAAGAGTGAAAGACGCGAAGTTCCCCCTTTCGCGTACGCCCGAGTTTTATCTAATCGCGCGCGGAGAGAGCGACAGACTTTTTTTATCGCCCATATATATCTTGCTTCTTTCCACGACCCTTAGCATTTTCGGCTGACACGCTTTGTGATCGGGAGAAAGAGAGAGAGGGTCTATACTCTCCGCCAATAACGGCCACGCGGGAGACGTCGAGCGAAATACTCCATTAACCGTAGCCATTTCGCTTCCTCTCTCACTCGCCTCTGTGCGCGCTCGGCGACTTCCGACCCTCTCGGATTTGTTTTATTATCTTCGAGCGGCTCGGCAACTCCCCCCTCCCCCTCCCCATCCCTTCTGTCACTCGAGTAAAACGAACTAATTAAAACACTTTTATGGCTATTGATAATTGCTTGTTGGTCAATTTACAGCTTATTAAGCGCGCTGTGTCTTACGATAATGTCTCTACGAGAAATTATTCGCTTATTAAATATGAGGAACTAAGGGGATGTATATTTCCACTCAAGTGTTTTGCATGTAATAAAGTTCGGATTATAAAGCTTAATTGTACGAATTTGCTATTGTACGAATTGCGATAATGACGGGAAATATTAAAAAATTAATAAAGAAGTTTTAACGCTTTTTCCGTCATAATGAGATGATGGAGTAAGAGTAAAATTAAAATCGTCAGTATTACACAGAAAAATTCAACGATGCACCGTTAGTCAAATCGAGTTTCATTCTCATAACTGGACGACATAATTGCTTTTGAGCCGGCAAAAGTAAAACAAAAAACGAAGAATTATCGCCACAATCAACGAGTTTTACAGTGAAATTGATTGAATGAAATCCTGCAGCGCAGACCAACGGGAGAGACACTCACGCTGCTGCTACACTCGCCGAGCGAAACAAAAATTGATGATTTGATAACGCCGGGAATATATATAAGCTTCGGGCGAGAGGAACCGGCTTAGCCGAAACTATATGGGAGGCGACTACATAGAGATAGCGGTATAGCAGCGCTGGCGAAACATGATTTTCCGCTCGTAGATCGGCAATTTTCCCACTCGCCAAACTACTTTAGACTTTAGCGCGAGCGCGCCAGTACTATAGTTTTCTCTTTCACATTCGCCGCGTGCAGCCGTGTGTATATGTGTATATAATACCCAGAGCGAGCTGCTTTGGATTTGCCGCCGTAGACAGCATCTCCCTCTCTCGCCCCCCGTCCACACTTCCGAAGAACAAAAAAGTTTCGCAGCTAGATTAGCACTTTGTAGGATAATACCGGGAATATAGCGTGTGATACTACAGCGATTATTAGATAACTGAATGAATAATAATGAATGGGGAAACAAAAAGTTCAGTGGATAAGCGGCGGGCAAGCGCTACTGCTTCACTTTATATAATGCTTCATTCAAAACACTATTGAGCTGGCGGTATATACATATATCTGCATCTCTCGACGGATTCGATCATTTCCGTGGGCAGCGGAAGCCGTTAGTCGGCGACGATCGACATTTCGCGCGCGACTCGCTTCGGAGAATTAAGGCATCGAAGCAAATCAATCCTCGTCCTCTCACTCTCTCCCCTGTGTATTGCTCTCACTCGTGCGTCTTATATACACGGAAAATTGAAAAATCTATCGCGGTCCGGTGCTAAAAGGCTCTTCCGGCGTGACAACTCTCTCCTCCCAGCCGTAGAACCGAGAGCGAGAGGGAGAGAGAGAGATCTTCGGTAGTTTATTTCGAGGGTGACGACGACACTCCTTTCAGTCCCCCGAGCTTTTGTGATTCGGAGATTAATGGAGAACGATTCCTTTTTTTCTAGAGCGCGCGAGAGAGCGTCGGACAATGGGACTCGGTCAGATAAACTAAGCCTTTCCATTGATCCCATCGGCAGGCGCCAACTCGACGATCTCTCGAAAAGCCGAAAACGCGGCAACGCGTGAAATATCGACGAGCAGCGCATAACAGCCGAGTAGCGCGCACTGTGAAGATTTTTATTGTCAACCCACCCGCATTCCTGAAAAATAAAGACAATCTCCCGTCCTCGTCCTACGCTGCTTTTTCAGACTCGCCGGACCATTTCACCGTGATTGAAGAGGCCCGCGGAATTATAGGCGCGCTCGTATACGTCCGCTTTTTACGAGCTTTTTTCTGAGGCTGAGAAATCTTGTTTTACTGTTTGGGGGATCTTCCACGGATTGATTGAAATCGTGGCAAAAGCGGCTTAAAAAATTGATGGCTCTAGGTAACGCGAGGTTATGTTTGTAAAATTTTTTTTAAAATCATCATTTTCGCTTTTTTTTCTTTTTTATTTTTAGATTTGAAAGCCTCTTGTTGCGTGGTATAACTCTCGTCTACTATTATGATAACGGTACGTCAATATTATTGCAGTATTATATCGCTATTTAAATTATAGTAATTTGATATTGTTATTATGTACAGTAAATACTGTCACAGTAACGTTATCGTAAGTGACGTTGATCATGAAGAGCATTGTTTGTCAAGCAATAACGTAACATAATTGTTCAATTGGCAAATCCTTTCGAACACAAAGATTGACTAAACCCCTAATGTAATTGCATATATTCCAGATAATATTATAGTTTCATAATATTGCCACTGCTATACTACTATCTAAAGTTTATTTATCTATTTCACGGCATGTCATAATGAGAAATCATTAGTTATCGGACATATTATACAAATGTAAATTAACAGGATGCGCCAATCCTAATAATATAATAAGCTCTTTTTCCCATTACATATGTGATAGTTACAGCGAAATCCAGTTAAGTCAGAAGCTCCCGTACGTCGAAATAGTACCGCAAGTATCGGGATATCGCGCATCAATCGTTAACCATCACGGCCTCTATTAAACAGTGCACTTTCGAGCGTTGAATTCATTTTATTCTCCATTTGCTCGGGCGGCTCCGAATAGGGTCCAACGAGAATATTCACCAATTATAAAAGGATCCGTACTAATCTTAATTGAGTGAAACTACTTTTTAAAGGAGATAAAATCATTTCCATTATTCTAATACAAGCTATCTTCTCCCTCCTCCTTTTTTTGCTATCCATTATCCTAACGCTGTTATCGATTTTCGTTAACGCTCTTATCAAAATTTATCTCATTGGATTTTGCCTTCGCGAGATATTGATTATGGGTAATTGCTTAACTCCCAAGTATATTAAATAATTATTTCTATAGTTTCGACGCTTGTTAAGTTTTATAATTAATTAATGCGCTAATAACATCGGCATAGCCATAGTCTATAGGATTATTATTCTGTTAGTATTTCGATAACTGCCATAGTCTATAGGATTATTATTCTGTTAGTATTTCGATAACTGATTAGATTCCGATCCACAGTCACAATCAGTACTACAGTGTCTAATATTTGAACAACCACTCTACACGTCTGATGCATAATACATAATGCAAAACTTGAGCTACATACCGCATATAATCTAAGCGCTTATGCAAAAGAAAAAACCCCTTTCAGAAGCACAGAGCTATTGTACATGGCTTACAGCAACCTTTGCATTACGTATATAGACTGCAGCTTCGCGTACAAGAAGGTATCGTCGAATGATTCGATGCGTCCGATATTCGACGCACGGGTCCGATGACGAAGAATCCCCTTTTATCCGTAAGTCCAATCGTCAGACGGGGGATTGCTCGGAAAACAGGAAAGCAAGGAATGAAAATTCGACCGGCGTACCTACTACTACTACTCGTGTCTCTTCTTGCATCGCCGAGGGAGATAAGGCCTTCCTATTAACAGATACCAATCACGCGCGCACTCCGTCCCGATCGCGCTTTGTGTGCACGCGCATGCACACGACGACATCCATAAACCGATATATTGGTCCCGCTAAAACGGAGAGAAGGCTTCTCTCTCTCCCGTATAAGCTTCCTATTCATTCAGCAGTACGATGGAAACTTGCCGCGTATAATGCCGAACATCGGCGGATGTTCGAGGTAGTTGTAGTAGTAGCAGCAGCAGGGTGGGCTATGTCGGAAAGTTAACTTAATATTCCAGGGGACGCTGGCCCTCGCCGTATTAGCAACTTGCTCGCTGGCCTTCATTATAAAACAATTGCCGCGTTCACGTGGACATACGTTTTACAGGGGACGCGAACGGTTAATCGATTTTTGCGCGCCCGTCTATAGCGTGAACACATCACCTCATTACGATTCCGGGTGAGGGGCTGGCCTTTGTCACGCTGAAATTGCGTTGCCACGTTTTAATGGCTTTATCGGGTGTTTCCTGTGGAAAATAAGCGATTTCCCGAGCTCCTCGTTTTTTAGAGCTTAATAGTTTGCACGAGCATCATGCAGATGGACAGGAGATGGGGCAAATGATGGCCGGGCGACGCGGCGTCAATTTAGCGTAACGAGCGTGTGGCTCTTTAATTCTCGATTCGAGTAAACTTACGAGTCGTTAAAAAGAGTGTTCAGAAAAGAAGTTAACTCGATGAATACTTACTAAAAGCTGAGGATATTCCGCATTAGAAATACCATAACTCCAGCCGCACATAATTCGATTACGAGGGCCGTTAAAGCGCTACTATAACTGTCGCAGCCGAGATAAGGATATCTTTATGCCGATTGCGTCATACTCTGCTCTCGCGAACTCACTTTTCCAATTGATGTCCGCATTACAAGTTATATTACCGCTGGTGATGGGAAATGTCGAGCACTCGCCGAGCGATTAATTAGGTTATTGACTACTGCGTTCCGCTTTAGCGTGTCACGCATGCGCTTTAACGCGAAAACTTTTCTAAATACTACCGGCAGTTTCTTTTATTGCTTCATTTTTTATTAATCCTTATCTCTAGCTGCCACAGCGCCCGTAATAAAATACTTTATGTATTATGTAAAGTATCGACGCCCGCGCGCCTGCGCATAAAAATTACCGATACACGCGCCTACCCCATGCAGGTTACTCTCCGAATTACAAATTTATGCGACGGCGTTAAAGATAGCCATAAAAAATTACTCTATCGCGTCACACAGTTTTACGACCTTTTTACAAAAAGCGAGAAACGTTATCGCCCTTTAGATAATTTTCCCCGAATGTGTATAGACATTTTTAAAGCACATGCAGGCATTAAAGAACGATTATACACGAAGCTACATAATTATCCTTAAAAATTTTCTTGATATTGTCGGTCTAAATTACCGTATAAACACTGTAGAACTTACACTGTATCACATGAGGTCCTATACTAATGTTTGAAGCGATTTACCGGTCAATTTTATTGCTATATTGTCGTAGTAAATGTTTTCTAGAGCCGTGAGCTGTAACAATCCCTGTTTAAAAGTTATTATGGAATCTACGAGTGTATTCACCATAAAATGTCATGCTATAGTAAAAGAAAAAAAATTCACATTATCCGCTTCTCAAACTTTCTAAGGGCTTCAACATTAAGGAAAACGTATATATATATATATATATAAATGTCTCGGACTCATTCATCGTTTCTTATTTAACTTCAACTTCGCATTCCGATTTTTTAATAAAAAATCGCACCCACGTACAAAAATCCAGCAGCATTTAAAAGAAATCTTTTCAATGTAAAGATATATAGTCTTCCTTGAAAAACATAAAATTTATTTCCGCCGCTTGGGCGCTCGGTATTTAATAAAGGCTCGGCAGCATCCGAATGGGAAGAAGAAAATCAAAGGCTCTCCCGGCGTATACTGCAATATAAGGGCATTCTTGTAAAAAGGTGACGGCTCCTCGTAAAGCGCGGCAGCGCGAGGCTTAACAAGCACAACGGAATCGTTTTGCCTTGTTAAGCGACGTGTACGTACGTTCGTCGTCGTCGCTGCTACGTTGTTGTTGTTGTTGTTGCAGCTGAGAATGCCTGTCTGTTCAGAGGGGTGATTCCCCTCTACGCGGCTGGAGGACGAAGACGGCGCAAAACTTGTTTCTTCCTTCAGAATGTTTCCGCTTAAATTGCCCTCGTAAAAGAGATCCGCGCGCGAGTGCCGAGCTAGCGCAGTATAGTATAGGACTCGAGGACGGGGGAGTATTATAGTGACGTCATATTACGCGGATATACGAAACGCGACCCCTCTGAGAGGCCTGCGGACGCGCAGTCGGAGAGTTAGCGCGAAGAAAGAGCCGGGTCCTGAGCAACCAGCACGCGGGGCAAACTTAATACACGTTTCCTCTTTTGTGCGCTGAATTTCGTTCTTAAGGGGCAGAAGGATACGGCTAGCATTGTCAGAGTTTTTCCTCTCCCTCTTCTTCTCTTTTCTCTCCTACTCTTCGCTCTTCTTTTCCTCGTGGAAAAAGATTACGCGGTCGACGACGAGCGAGCGAGCGAGCGATACTTCGGCGACGATAAATGAACTCGCTAATCCATATTTCCTCTCTCCGCTTCTGCCCGCCAGCGATTTCGCTATTTTTACGAGCTCAAAGCGCTCTTGAAATTTGTACTTATCGGCTGGCGATACGCGCTCACGAGAATTTTACGATCAAGCGGCTCGTATTTCCCGGGATGAGGCCGGATGCGTTGCAAGCGCGCGCGCGTAAATTACGCATTTAGCTATTAATGCGGCGGTCATGTCGCCTATATAAACATCCCGTCGGCAAGTATATTTACCCAAAGAGATTTCGTATTTATACTAATGTAGAATCGATAGATACGAAATAACGCCCGTATTTTCTATCGTCAACGGATTTTGGAAAAATGCTTTATGGCTGTGAGAAAAAAAAATCTAATAGCAAACAGTTGTCTAAATTATATAAACTTCCGTTTCCAATAAAAAAAAGTTTTCGCTTCCTAGTTCGAGAACTAAGATTTTTCCTAAGCTCATATCATTTTCTCAAATCCAATAAAAATCCCATTCGTATATAGCAAAATATAAAAAGATGAAGCCGTATTTCATTATTGTCTCCATAAGCTAATACTTCCATTACGCCTTAATCGCCATATTATCTTTTGTTGCAGCCAAGTCACATCCATTTGCTTCCAACCGTATTTTTTCTCTTGCACCTCCAAAAAAAAAGCCATTTGCAGAGAAAAGAAAGAAAGCCGCATTCGCTATAATATAGGTAAAGAAAGAAAATGAAAAAAGCCTATAGCAGGAATAATCTTATTAAGGCAGCTGTCGTCGCATGCACACACGTCTCTCTCTTGGCGAAAACAATTTCAGAAATGGATTATACCGCCGTATCGGCAAATCCCCTTATAACGAATCCCCGTCCGACTGTTGGAGCACGCGCCGCCGGGTCTAAGTCCTCGACGTCGTCTTCGGTGAATAAGAAAACGACGGGGTATATGGCTCGACACAGATTTTATTAAAAAGTAGGGGGTGGTGGGTGAAAATCGACGCTCGGAAAATCTCCCGTCACACATGACGCGGCGGCTGGAGTTTGGGGGTGGGGTGGAGAGAGGGGCAAAGTGTGCAGCGATGTGTCAACGCGCTCGGAAAATAAAAGAGGCCCCGGCCGGTGGCGCGCGCGCCTACGTTACGGGAATAAAAGCATCTCTCTCCCAGGGCCGCGCGGCCGAGCAGCTCGGCCCTGCACACGCGCCTCTATAAAGGAATGAGAACGACTTGGGTACACTTGTGTGGACTGCTTCTCTCTCGCGTTCCCTCGCTCGCTCGCTCTTTCAGCGACATAGAAAAACAGACGTTTTCGCCTTTGACTTTCTCGCCCCTCTCCTCCACCGGCTGCGCCTTCTTTTGATTGTATCGAAGGGGGGCTGGTACTTTTTTTCTTCTTCCCTCGAAAACCCTTCTCTGTACTTTCACTCGCTCATGCGCACGCGTTTTTCTTTCTTTCTTTCGCTCTTCTTTCTTTTTTCTCGTCAAGGACGCAATTACTCGCGGCTGTGCGAGAAAAAGCTTTGAGAATTTTTCCTGCGGAAGTGCGATTATTGGGTTGGGCAGCTGCTGTATATGCACGGCACTGGCGCGCACACGAGTGAGTGAATATGAAATCAAGCGCGCGTGTATATCCAACTGGCCCGGATGCACGAGCGCACGGATCTCGCCGCTGAAAATGTAAAGTACGATCGATACGTCGAGGATGCGGGAGGGCATTAATAATTCAATGCCGGCTAGCGTGGGAGTGCACTGAAAAAAAGGGCAAATATTTTTAGCGCATGCGGCTCCCAGAGAAGAAGAGCAAACGAAAATATCCGCGTTATCTCCGCATTCGTAATTACACGAGAAAGATAGAGAATGTATCTCTTGAAAATTCATTCTCCCGATACGCAAGCGCGCGGCTATGCGCACCGGAGTTTTGTCCGAGTTTTGATTACGTACACGAGGGAGAGCGGGGAAAAAAGAATATCGAAGAAAGAGAGGGTGAAAAACTTTGTTATCTCTTCTTATTGAATTTATGATTACGACGAGGTACCGTGGCGGCGAGCCATATAGCTGAATCGAGCGAGGGGATGCAAAATTTATCGGCACGTACACGCACGAGAGAGAGAGAGAGGAAAGGCGACGCACGCGTGCGAGGAAATCCACAAGATTTTGCAGTGGAAGAGAGAGAGAGAGGAGGCCAATTAGAATGATGGAAAGCAGAAACTCCGGGGACGGCGAATTCCCTGAAGTACCTGGCAAGTACTCTTTGGTACTTGGCTGGAAGAGCGAGCTGTGTGCGCGAGCGTTGAGCTGCTACTCCAAGCGGAGAATCTTTGCAACGTGTTGCCGGGGTGAGAGGCGAAAGTAGAAACGACGGCGACGTGCTGCTGCCGCAAGGCCTGACAGTATGAGAGAGAGGGAGAGCACGTGTCGAAGATATTCCTGGCCGGTGAATCACTGCGTGCCGCCTACTTTCATCTTGATAATATAATCCCGTGGCTGTTTGTTGCCCGCGGTGATGAACAAGTTTTTTATATTGCATGTTTATTATTCAAATGTATATATAGCTATTAACGATATTCTCCTGTATATTTTGTATTCTTTTAATTATTATCAAGATAATGGCATACACGTAAACATAATTATGTTGCGGGTGTATAGGGCAAGAAACTATATGATAATAATCTCGCGTTCCCCTAATACATCAGCTATAATAATATGCATAACTTCAATGTTTCGCTACCGGCCAAAAGCGCATTTTAAAACCGATATCTAAACACCGCGGTTGAACAACTATAATTCAAATAACATGATAATAGTGTATAGTAGCTGAAAAGCGGGAGAAGCGGGCAAACGTAATTATATATATTATTTGAGTTTATTATGCAGCAAATAACTAACTATAAAGCCCTATCGTTCGGGGGCCTTCCCAACGAAGTTAACTTCCATGCTTTACGATAATGATAATTAGGCGCTCTCGCCGAGCGCCGGCCCGCTGCCAAACTTTTCGGGATAAACAGTCGCGTCGGCGTCGACGTATTAAAACGACGTGCGGGGCGAGGTCAGAGCGTGCAATGATCGCACGGTTATATATACAGCTTCTACTGGAATAACAGCCGAAGCTGGAGCATCGGCTTTAAAGAAAGGCGGACTATACTCGGTCGATACCCGCGCGCGGAGCTCGGGCGAGATTAAACGTTCGGCTCTCTCCCTCTCGCAATCTTCTACTCGCTCGTTCTTTCTCGCCTTCCGGCCTCGCGCCGATTCGTCGTTGGGCGCGAGAAAAATCCATTTCACTCGGAAGTCATCTCTCGCCCGAGCGGGAACATATTTGTTTAGCCCCCCGCGGGAGAAAAGAGCGAGCGAACCAGAAATTCCACTCGCACTCGGTCGCGATTTCCCTCGCGCGAGCTCTAATCAACCTGGATAATTGATCCGCAAGACGAAGCGCCATGTCCGCGGCCTTGACGGCCACGATTATTCGACTGAAGAGACAGAGAGAGGGGAAGAGAGAATGAGGAATGTGAAAATCAGGAAAAGTGATAGAGCTTCAAATTTTTTAACGTAAATATAAATTCGAGCGTCCAGTCCGTCAGACTGATAGATTCGCAAACACGCATGCGGGCGAACGGCGAACAATCAATTACCCGATAATTGTGCGGAAACGAAATTTCACGCAGGCATGCAGAGGTGGAAAAAGAGGCGCTAGTGTCGCTCGAAATGAAATCACAAATTATACCCGCTGATCGCGAGCGCAAACATCACGAAAAAAATAAGGGCGCTATTGGACCTGCGGGTATATAGCACGCAGCCATCTGGGGGATATCGAGCTGGGGCTGCAGGAGAGCAAGACAATACAATATCTCTGTAATTATTCTTTCATTCCTGGAAATTTTTGAAAATTTCTCTCTTGTCTGAGTCTTTTCAGTCAACATGAAAAGTATTATTGTCTTGTCTTGAAATTCTTGATCATATTGGCGTTATGCAGACGTGCGACAAAAATATTAGAGAACCACGTAGAAGAGGAAGGCACGCCGACGTAGAATAGTAAGTTTTTGAAATAATTCATGTGTTCACAGTCGCACGTCACCCTAGCTTTCTATTTTGTGAGAACCTCGTGCACCCCCCGCGTATTTGGGTTTCAGACCTTTTTAAATGTCCTTAAATTTAAGAAACTTTCAAGTTACAAATTTACTGAATTTTAAGAATAATGTAACTGAAGGTAATTAAATATATAAATACACTATGTTTAATATTAAACAATCAAATTTCGGTACAAGTATAAATGAATGCCAAATTTGAAATTTGATTTTTCCCGCCATATATATGCCGCCGGCCAGAGTCTAGTTCGCTCGCTGCCGCTATGCGGCGCATCCTTTCCTTGTGGCCTCACGTACCCAAGTAAGCCGGTCCGACGGGATATAGGAGCGTGACGCCGACTACCTCGCCAACCTTTATCACTCGAACATCTCGTTAGTAGATGGTCGTCAACAACTACCGAAGTTTATTGAGTTATGATTAGAAAATGTTAAGTTATTTTCAACATAAAACAAGATTCTTTACGTTCTTAACACCACAATCTTGATATTGTAAAGCAACCTGTAAATAATAAATATTGTATCGATAATTGTCTTGGATATTGAGGTAAGGCAATACAATATCAAGATTAATCTTGCTATATTGTTCTTGACATATCTGGTGGTAGTCTTGATTTTGTACTGCTCAATCTGTTTTGCGGAGTGCTCTCACACGCTCTTGGAGAACGCTTCTATCTTGTCGTGTATGACTTGACTAATTTACCGAGGTATCCGGACAAGGGGAAGTCGTCCAGAGTGCGTGAGAAACAAATCCCACACTGCGGAGAATTATTCCTGTATGCCCAGAAAATTCCGTTCAATAAAAAAACGGAATAAAATCCTATTATCTGTCGATCGCTTATTTTCTCACCTTTCCAACATCCAAAGAAACATCCGTTTCTCCTCCGATCATGGGCAAATAATATAAACTTAGGTTACGTAATTACACGTAGAAATAACCGTTACAATATTTTTGTACCCTCGGTCAATTTATGCGTCAGTGCTGGATTGAATATTTCGGCGATATCTCCGTGACATTCCAAGTGCCGCGCGATTAGCCGCGTCGAGCAGCCATGCTGCTGGAAAATTCGTATACACGAGGAGAGAGAGTGGGAGGAGAGAGCCACTCGACAAACTTTCCGAGCGAGGCGTCGAGTCGCGATATCGCCACCCTCGCACGTGTGTATTGTTGTGTTGGGAAACACGCTTTTAATCCGGGAACAAAAGTACGCGCCCATGCGTGCAGGGTAATTCGCTTTTTAGAGAGATATGCGCGTTGCGAAAATATTTCTTTTCGAAGCATTGGAAAAAATGTAGCTACATTGCTGTTATGAGAATATTATATTATTTTTTGCTAAGGTGATACTTTATGTTAATAATTAACATAACAAAATTCAATAAAAGTATAGCAGCTGATATATTTCGGATATCACATCACAAACATGACCGGTTTGTATAATTTGCGATATTACATGGTGTAGTACATATATTGCAACGATGAAGAATTTGTTATCCGCGGTGTATTATTATTTGCTAGATTAAATACATAAAATTGCCAACCAAAAGTCTCTCTAATTAATAAAAAGTAACTACAAACATATTGTCCGGCATGCAGATACGTATAAATGAATACACGTTTTGTGTTTTAACATTTTTCCCTCATTACTGCAAAATTATGAGCCTTTAGAATGTGAACGCGTCATTCATAAAGATGAAATAAATCTTTCTCATTATTATGGCTCATTAAATATTCGAAATTTATTTTTTTTAATTTTAGATTTATTTTATTTGAATGCACGTTTTTAATGACTGCCCAAACGTTGCATTACTGCGAATCATTAAATAATAATAAATACACGTATAGAATGAAACAATTTCACGGGAAAATGCATAAATATAACCAGACGGCGCATGAATATTCTCAAAAAGCCGCGTGTTACCGTACAAAGCCTTTATTATGTTTATTCATATAATATATTATTATACTCGCGCTGTCGATACCATTTTGATAATCCACGAATTATGCGCAAACATTCCTCTATCTGCATGTACAAAGGTGAGCGAAATTTCGGAAAATAACATAGGCGCGCGCATACGCACAACGCGAAATTACCTTTTTAAAGTGCCTGACGTTTATGTCGCAGAGGCGCGCGCTCAAAGCCACACGCGCTGCTATGCTGCTGCGCCACACGAGGAATGCCATACGGCTTACACCGGATTGACCCACATATGCGTTTCTCTATGGCGGCATTAACGTAATGAATGGATCGCACAAGCACGGCACGCGTATGCGGTGTTATAATATTTCGCGCGTGTAAATTAATGAATCTTCAACTTGCCACTTTATATTATTATGTTGCGGATATACGCGCACGTATATGTGTCTGCATGTATTTCACAAGTCCTCTGACCTTAATCCCTCGCATTACGGCCGTTCGTCAAAATAATTCGCTCTGCGAAATTCGAATCCGTGGTGTGTAATTTTATCGAGAGAGAGAGAGAGTGAGAAAAGGCCACATATAGGTATACGAAAAAAGGTATACGAGAGGTTTGCATGAAAAGAACATTAGCGGTTTCGCTCGGGCGGGAAAAGTATACGCAGTAAACGATATAGTATATTTACGTATGTAATTCGGCGTTACGAATATTATCGGCCTCCACAAAGCCGCGAAGCCATTTGCCCGCACGCAATCGCAGAACCGCTCGAACGTCAGTGCAGTAGTACAAGAGTGCATCTCTATACGTTACGCAGCTTCGAACTGATGTATACCATAGATAACGGGATGTAGCGTGAATTCATATAGCATGTAATAGGATAAATCATAGATCATAGAGCTTATATCGTGACTTAGACGATAATAAAATATGTATAACATGAAGCATGGAGAAATAAATTGGTCCGACACACAACGGCAACTGGCCTCGCGCGCTTCGCACTTTAATGCGATACCACTCTCTCGCGCCGGTCATGTATGTATATATATATATATATATATACGAGGAAGGATGTGCTGCCGTCGCGCCTGGAAGAGGCTTCTTCTATTTATATACCTATATACATGTCGGTATTTTTAGTCCTCGTCGTCGTCGTCGCAGAGGAGCTTTTGTACGGAGGTTAAGAAGATTACAGGCCTTATCGTAGCGGAGGGAAAGAGCCATGCCTCTATATAAATGATGTATATATAGATAGATATGGATGCTTCCACGTGGTATTTCGGCAGATTTATAAAGGTGCAGTAATAGAAATTGTCAAAAATTGACTGCGGCAAAGCCGCTTTGTTCTCTCGGCTCTCTCCTTATTTCAAACAAGTCCGCCTTCCACAGTATATTTTTAAAGTGCGTCTGTATGGCTTTTGTGCGACAAACAAATGCCCGAGATAGATAATGCTAGAGACGAAGTTCTTTCCCTTTTGTAGGATCGCGCGCAGCGATGGCATATAATTCTTTTGAGTCGCACCGGGAACATTACCCCAGATTGAATTTATACTTTGTATGTATATAAATTTACGGGCAATTCTATTAAATGATGATTGTATTAAAACTTTCCTCGACTCGCCGTCTCCCGATTAAAAAGATTCAATGCAAAAATACCATTTCTCAGCGACGCGAACACGGCTGTAAACAAGGTTGAGACATTTTCTTGTTTATACTCGAGATTTTTCCCAAAGCCGGAGGCGTTCGGAAAGAAGAGAAGAAGGCCGTATCGCGCGTCGACTACTTTGAGAATTCGGCGAGGAGAGAGAGAGAAGGAGCTTTGTGCAATTAAGAAAGCAAATGGAAGCAAGTGTCTCGTAAAATCGCGAGAGACCGAGCGAGATTTAATCGTAAAAAGTACGGCACCAATGAAGCAACGTTAATGCGATTTTCTCGCGACGAGAAGAGATAGAGAGAAAGAGAGAGAGAGAGAGTCCGCGCGACGGACCGCGGAAAAAGGAGAGCAGCGCACGTGTATTGAGCTTTCCCGCGCACGCGCCGCCCTCGAGTTGAGTGAACTCGAAGATGCAGGACAGCGTAGGAGGACCGGTTTCATAGAAAATCAATTCCACGACACGGCCGTCTTCTTTTGCCCCCCACCTACCAGCCCGCTCCCACGAGTACCTTCTTCAAGCTTCATCAAGGCCTTCCTTTGCAGGCCTGCAAGATTCAATATTCACTGACGGCCGTAAGGACGTGCATCTATATATAGGTGTGTATAAGTCTAGGCTTCTAAACTAAACTCCGAAATTTTATTAAAAGCGCTGCCTTTTCATTTACGTCGTTCTCTTTCTCGTCCGAGCGATTGAATTAGAGCGGATTTTACGGGAAAATCGGTGATGGCTGAAGATGCTGGCATGACTTATTTGCTGTCACAACAATTTTCGGTTCGTATAAAACAAAAGATTGTCAAGTGCTGTAAACGGTTTAGCAAAATTAGTGGCTGTTGTCGTTCATTATTAGAAATTTTGATGAAATATAATTATTATAACGAGAATGTATATTTATCAGTATAACGGTTGGAGAATGCTCAGGATATGTAGTAAGTAGAGGGATGCAGGGGGACCTACAATACCAAAGTTACTGTGTTGAGCTTGTCGAAATGTGAAATTAAAAAAAAAATTAATAAGGGAAATGAAGGGAAACTTGAAATAAAGAAGAGTGAAGTTTGCTAAAAGAAGTAGAAGAATCGAGATTTCAAGCGACATTCAGTCGCAAAAATTGTAAAAAAAAATAACACCTTACGAAAGTGTACTGTAGTTTTTACTACACAAATGCTGTAGTAATAGTTCTGTAGTAAGTTACTACACAACTAC
>UXGD01005099.1:0-15324 GCA_900474315.1 Torymus auratus
TGACTACTTTTCGTCCATTTTTCCCATGTTAAATTCCCATAAGAAAAATGGATTTTGTTCTAAAAAGGTGTCTCCACTTAATTTTTGATAGAACACGAGCGTTTTCGTATATTTTATAACCTATCAAATGAGATAAACCTTGTCCCGAAAGTGTGCCTTCAACAAAATTTTTTAACATTTTGGAGATAAGTGCTATTTTTTTTAGATTTCCTCATATAGGTGTACCGATAAAAATTAGTATTATGGAATTTCTTCTTCATGTGACTAACTTTTTATTCAAATCAATCATACATAGAAACCTATATTATGCGACGGGCACATGTTTTCGACGCATCGATAAATCTTCTTCAACGCAAACGTCAATTACAATTCCCAAAGATTGACTCTTCCATCGACGTTCAGCTGATATTCAACGTATATAAACGACTTGCGTCGCTGTTTTTCGGGACATAAATTTTCGTATACAAAAACATAATACTCGGAACCGGTTGTCACGGGCCGATAAGAGCGCGCATAGAATCCAATCGCTTAAAAAATCCGAATTTCATACGAATTTCGACGCGCCTGAACGAAGAAACAACACGTATAATATATCCATAAACCGAAATTTCCGATACTCGCGAGAGCCGTGGAAAATCGGATTGGAGGAGCCGCCGACTCATTTGCTTATCGTTCTTCTTCTTCTTTTATTTTTTAAGGAAAGTAATGACCTCTGCCTTAATTTTCTCGCGGATATTATCGTTGGCACACTTGCTCGCCTTCGAATTGACAAAAGACTTCAAGGTCCATTATCACGAATTTGTGAGCACGGGTGCAAACATTTGCGAATCGGCGATAAATCGGCATGTGATGGAAAAACTCAGCGCAGGCGTACATCATGATTTCCTCGTGCTTTCTGTGAATCTTGCGTTAATCGGTAATAATCAATGACACATTGTTGTGTGAATTATGCGCGCGGAGGATAAAAAGTTGCCGACGAGTGTATGAGGATTACCTGCAGCGGGCTAATGACTCGTTGGCGGATTAAAGTCATGTCCGAAAGGATATTTCAATTGTATTGATTGTAAGTTTGAACTGAACACACGGTAAATGAATAATTTCTAGAAGAAAGTTGGAATAATTTTAAAACTGTAGCAAAATAATATGTGTTAATATTTGTATGCTACGTGTACCATATACATGCATATTTGTCATCTTATAATGGAAAGCATGTTAAATTCAATTCGATACACAACCTTCAATGCAGAAGGTGTATGTTATATTTTCAAAGTCAATAACGCCCGTATCGTTGGAATTTTTTTTTCTCAAAATTTCGACATTGATAATTACCGTACGTGTATGTATATAATTAGTAATGGATAAAACATTTTTTTGTGATCTAATCCTATAATACGTCAATGTCTACAAGGAACAGGGCGTTTGTTCGTACATACCTACGTCTGTTTGCCCAACGTCACACCGAATCTAATATAATAAAAAAAAGAAAGACAAATCAAGAGCTACGATGTAATAGCTGAATGAAAAACAAACACGTCAATCGATTCAATAAAAATGCAACCCAAACACACAACAACCTGTGATGCGTCACACTCCAAAACCGTTCCGTTTCGGACATAATTAACCAACTTCGCATCTAAAGCGAACCAAGGAAAATCCTCTCGGTTCTTTTGCAACGCTAAAATGACGATAGTTTTCCAAGAGCAGCGCAAGGATCATTCGCGCACTTACGCGTGCCTTTACACATCTGATTATCGGCCGTGAACTAGACTCTACGGACCGCTATGTATGTAACTATATGTTGCGCGGCGTCAGGGAATCCCCGAGTTATACCCTCGAAAGCTGCAGTGGCGCGTACAAACGCGGATTTCGCACGCGCATGACGCACGAGTGGGTATATACTTAGGTACTAATGAAAAGATTACATAGTCTTTGTGTTCGCGTGGATAAACATCAATCTTTTTTTGTCAGTTTTTGATGTTACGCGTGGGTGATCGGGGAGGATGTAAACCATCGTCTTTGGTTTATTATTTGCTTCAGTTATAGTTTTGCAATGTTTGTTGTGACTCGTTAGCGTTATATACTGGTTTCTACGAGATCTATGCAAATGGATAATTAGCGGCGCTAATGATACGATCTTGCTTCTATAAGTAGAATAAAGAAGGCATTTTTTATTTTTTTTTTATTTCGACGAATACTTAAAGTTTGATTTCTTCTTATATTAAATTATCGCGTTTTATCATATTACATGGTAATAGGATTGTGGCCAATTAAATGTGATTATAATGTTTACAACAACATCGTAAAAAACATATTAGAGCGTAATAATCTCGCTAAGATGAATACAATTAATTTGTTGATATCCCAAATATTAAAATGAAGCTGGAACTAGTATAAGTAAATAGACGCACGCGGGCGAATTTCAATTAATATTTATTTACCACGGGAAATAACCAATGTTTCGCTATGCATTCAAGCTTATCGTGTGGTTTATGTAAATCAGTTGTATATATATAATGTAGCATCAATGACTTACGAAATATATATATATATAAGCGATATGCAAATCAACCGCGTATATTGTATGGGCCCGGCACATACGCACGTGTCGCTGGATCAACACACCTATTTTCCAGGTTAATCGTTCCTTCTCCGCTAAAATAGATACTAAAACTCTATATATTGCTGTACTATGCGAGTTGTAAAAGTCTTTCAAAATAAAGTTTAGCCATCGATGACGCAGCTTTTCAATCATATTTGACTTACTCTTCCTGCGTAACATCGTAAGACATTAGTGTTCAAAGTGAGTTGATTGCCCTAAAAGAATCCGATCGAATTATGCATATATATCTCGTTCGAATAACAACATTTAACTTTAATAAACCTACTTGTGACTACCCTGGTAGAAAATTAAGCATATTTTATAGCTAAACTAATTCATCTAAAAGTTCTACTATATTATATCTTATATTTCGGATTGGTATACATAGTGTTAACTGGTACATAAAGTTAACTGAAAAATAGCTATAGCTTCTGGTTAAAGTTTCTACCAGGGTAATAATAAAAATAATGATGATAATAATCCTTTTTCCATTACAGGAGAACCAAGCAGACACCATGCGGCTTGGCAGTAGCCACCTATCAGCGGTCGTCCTCATCGGACTGCTGCAAATTCTAAATCAGCACAAGGTCCTGGCGGAAGGTCGGTATATTATGCGCGCACAACAAAATAAGAAATAAACATACATTATCCGCATTCAATCCCTGCGCCAAACTGCGATTCATCATCCGCCGTTTAATTCAAAATCCTTTTGATTTAGCAAAGCGTGCGAAAATCCTTCCCGCATCCGGACGAAATTATTATACATACCTATTATGCGATCTTATTACTGAATCAGCGACATTTGGGTGTACTTGACGTTTCCTTTTTTATTATTTTTTTTTTCGATTTTTCGAGCGGCTCAGCGGAATAACGGGTGATATACGCGTTTAGTGTATTTTGCGAGGTATTTCGTGCAAATTGTCATTAAACTATCAAGGATTAATCCTTGATTTGGCTTCCAGAGAAAACGTGAATTATAACAAGTGACTAGTGGGTTTGGTTGTTTTTCGTTGAGGATAAAGTGACGGTTTAGAACATCTAATATTTATACGTGAAAAAGTATAACATTCGCTATTTATAGATATAATATGAAACGCAATGTTCTTTTAAATAAGGCTTACTTACGTGACTTTGATCAAAATTGTATATGCATGCACGTGTGTCACTAATACTTTTAATCTCGAACATTGGTATATTACACAATAACATATGCATTTAATCTTCATCTGTACAAATTCAAATACAAAAGATGTGTACGCGTTTAGAATATGACACATAGGCATTTTATAGCGTAACTGAGCTTTTTTCAAATTTGTTCACACTCTCCTTTTACGAGTCTCACTGTAAATCATTAAACAAACTAAAGATTATTTTTAACGGTCATCTATAAAGTTTACGACGTCTTTCGTCATAACATTAGAGAATAAATAAGTTAAATCCAAGAACACAATTGAAAATTCATTGTAGGACTTCCCGAACTTCCGTTTTTCATCTAAAAATTACAAAAATAGACTCCTACATTGGCTTTTTATTACCAAAATGATTAACAAGCTCTGTAAAACCAAATCGTAGTTTCCCGAACCGCGTCTACATCTCCTACCGCCTATGTTAATGTCATCACATATAGATACCGCTTTTTTTCCATCGCTCCCGATTTACATCAATTCAACATAGATTATCAATCACTCCTCTTCCTCTAGTACATACATCATGCACTCGTAAATCTCCTCGCTACCTACATAAATTCTACCTCGTCCTCTATACAATGAAACATCTGAAACTACGTGCAATCAAATCCAAACGCACATATTATACGCGTCATCCACTCTACACGGGATTCCGTGAATTCCACCTTACTATAAACCAAAGCGCCGCGAAAAATCCGAAACGCCGTAGATTTTCGTGGAAGCGATCGGCACGCGCGTATAAGTATGGAATCCAGTTTGATTCCGGCCAAGGTCGGACGGTGGCCGAAACGAGAGAGGCAGACATGGACACCTGCGTGTGTCTGCACTAGTATAGCTACTTATAGCAGCTGGAAATCGGTGATGCAATGTCGCTGTCTGTGTGTGTGTGAGTCGTATCGGTCGGGACTTTCCTGCGGCGATCGCGCCGTTAATTAGTTCTGAACGAGAGATCAGGTGGGAGGTGGGTGTGCAGATCTGCGAGGTCGCACGCGGGGAATCCTCTGGCGAAATGTGGTATATGTGATAAGTGATCGGTTGTTAAATGCGCCGATTTTTTCCTGAGAAAATAAACCGTATCCTCGATCGATTTTATTTTTATATAGGGAAATTCATTTCAAATTGTCTTTTTTATAGTTTGGATATAGGTTTATTGCGTTCAGGATAAAAGAGGAGATTATATAAAAAGAAAAATTTTTTAGAAAAAGAATCGAGGCTATCGCAGTCGTCTGGTAAAATTGCGAAAGAAGACAAGTCTTGGTGTGTCGTCTTCGTCTTAATGTCTTTGTTTTCACATATAGGATTCCCATTTCTGACGAGAAAGCTGTATAAATATGCTTATTATAGTTTCAAAATGGTAGGTCTCAATCCAAGGATCGACTAGCTTTACTTAGTCTTTTCATACAATGTTATTGAATAATGAAAAGTATACATATTCTTCTTTGGAAAAAAAATATAAATATAAAAACGAAGTTAATTCTTCTTTGTCGCGAGTCGATTCTATTATCGTGACATAATTGATAGACAAACTGTTAATACTTAATTCTTAGTTATTTGAAATTATAACGAGGATTTAATCAATCACGTATATTTGATCTCAAACACCTCGCCTTTCGTACCATTTTACACGATTATAAATTCATAGCATGCATGCCAACAATGCATATAAGCTAATAGCATTAGGATTGCTGCTCTCTGGGTGCCGCGGTGTGCTACCGATGCATTAGCTTACGTAATTTGAGCGTACCGAGCGATCCTTCGTTTAATATTTTTTTAATTGCTCATAATTTGTTTTTCATTTTCTTTTTTTATTAAGCTTCTTATTTATACATCAAAGGCAACTCGTGGAAGTATGAATATTCAAAGGTTCTGTGCGTATGGAAAGTTAAATTTTAGCTCATTCTTGTTCGGTATATGGTCGCAATAAACTTAATGAAATTCTTGCAGCTCCATTAGTTTATCATATGTAACAAACTTAGTGCGTCATTTCTTGTACACATAGGTTTGTGCGAAAGATTGCTTTTCATATTAACTGTTACACATTTGATAAAAAACGATACAGGATGTTATACTGATAGTAATATGTATTCTATACAAATGGTATTTAATGGCATTCTTTAACTTGAAAACTAATCCGTTGCTCATACACAGAAATAAAACTTTGAAAAAAAAACTGGTATTTTTTCTCCGGAACGATTCACTCAATCGAGTCTTGTGAATTGAAAACTAAAATCGTCATTGAAATTTCGATCGGGGCGCGCGTGTGGCCTTTTCTTATGCAGTCGAGTTACAGAAATGTGACGCACCTAAATCAATACGCGCGGGAGGCAGTTTCTTTCGTCAATCACACGTACGCGTGAAATGACTTTGTGCTTGTGCAATGGATAAGTCTGAATAGATTGTTAATAAGGAGTCATTCGAATAATGTGTTAACAAGAGAATTATTATGTATTGGGTGGTTGTCGTTAACTTGTCAGAAATGAGAAATAATTCTCAACATTGTTGCTGATTGACGAATGCAATCATGAACAAAATAATTGTTGTTATTATTTTTCGCGAATGTTGATACTGTAGTAGATTAAAGTAATTTTTTGATTTTACGAAATACAAATAAATATTGTAATTTAAATAAATTGTGAAAATACAATATCCATGTATTTCGTTACATATTTTCAGATAATAGATTTGATGTAGAAAATTTGTTATTTGTATATATAATGTAGAAACACGAGTTCCTCTCCGTGATCTAATTTATTCAAACTACATATGATTCATATATAAAATGAAGGGGTAAAAACATTTTTCATGCTCAACACTTAATATTTAACGCGTACAGCTAGTGTGACAAAAATTACAACGCAAATAATTATCTCGATCCACAATGGACTACAAATCTGCGAAATTAGACCCCCATGTCGCGCAAATTAACGAGGCTCAATTAAAGTGTCGTGCATCATTTTTGACATATGTTAAAATCTCTTCTAATCGCGTGCGAAATTCGCACTGCGAATGCTCGCGGCCATTGTGTTCGCGCTCGCGCGGATATACATCCATCTTCCGCTTATGTATTAACGCGTGTAGTTCGAGGTCGTCAACGCGAGGAGTAAAGTAAAAATTTACGCGTTTTGCGGTCGGGAAGACGAAGGTTTGCTTTGCGGTATAGGTGTGATGATGGGTTATATGGACGAACGAAGCGCTGAGTCTATTTTCCAAGTGTTTTTCGCGTGCGTCAGGAATTGTTTTGAGATTATTAGGAGCATTTTGTGGGTTTGAAAGAAAAGCTATAGGTATATGCAGAGTTCTGGAAATTCGAAACTGTTAGTCACTCTTGTGTATTTAGAATTTGTATCATTTTCATAGGAAATCCCTTGAAAAATTGCCCATTTAAAGTTAGATTGTAAGATAATGATTTCTCGCACGCTACAGCCGGCAGCAGCGACATAAAAACAGATTAAATTGAATAACAACTTTTGATTATTTGCACGAAGTGTGAATTGCACGGTACGTGAAAAAGCAACGCTCAACGTGCAATTTCAAACTACTGTCATTACAAGGTTTTAAAATAGTGGCGTCCTCCAATGTTAATCATATCAAACCGAAGCTAGTAAAATTACGATGTTTACGAATTTTTAGTAAATCTTACACTTATTTCTGTTACAAAAACACAATGTTGATGTATGTGGGAGGAAGTAATATGTTTAGAAACTTAAAATCTGAAAAAGATATAAAAACTTTATCTACAATTATTTATATGTAAAACAGGTAATTTTATTGTTATCTGCCGTTAAATTGATAAAGAATTTTATACAAATATTATTTTAATCGTTCAAATTCTCTTTGACATTTGCAATCATAAAAACTATAGTCATCGCATGTTTATAAAAGTATATCACTGTAAGTAAATAAGACGTATCTAAACGATCACCTGTGAGATGCTCCGAAACGGTCAAATGCGTTTCGGATCATCAAAACAAATGAGATTCGGCTTGTCTGATGGTGTGCTCAGTTCTCAGCTCCAGTTCCAACTGTCTACATCAAGACTATACAGCGAAACAAAAGCGTATCGTGTTAAAGTGTCCTGATTCGACTGTGTTAATTAACTCATTCTTTTTTTTCTACGTTTGCACAAACCCGTGTACCGAATGAAGAGTGTTGAAATGATGAATCCAAAGGGTAAGTAAGCTTACATTTTTATTGTTTTTAAAAAATTGTAAGTAAAAATATTCAAACTTTATGTGTACTTTATTCAAGCTTTTATAAAAAAATAAGTAGTACGTACGCTGGAATATTATGCTTTTGTTATTTAGAATCTAAAAATCTATTGCTAAGTAAAATAACAAAACTTTGACTAATATTTAAACAATATATAAAATAACCCATACGAGAGAAAAAAATCATAGAATTATTCTTGACGCTATTCTTCCTCAGCAGCCACCGCATCATCGCCCATCATCTTCTATGGCACAGAATTCGAGCGGGCCCAGCTCGCCGTGCTCCGCTCGGACATCGAGTATTGGAGGACAATCTTGAAGATCTACAGTAATTCCGGAGGCTGGGCGTACCCGATAACGACGCGGAGGCTCTTGGCTTCGATGCTACGGTTGCGCATCTGGCGCGCCATGATGAAGGGCTCTGTGGTCAGCGACGAAGAGGTCCAGGATATAATGCGCACGGATTTTCAACTGTCCCAGGAGACGCCAACAACTTATTACGCAGAGCCGTGCGCAGAGGACGTGCGCATGGTGGCGAAAGTACTGATCGGGTTGACGGATGTCTGGAGTGTCGTGTGCGTCAGGTGAGGGCGAAGGATTTGTTTTTGTTTCTGTAAGAGTGCGGGATTTAAATTATAATAGGTATTTTTTAAAGACTTTTGAGGGAAAACATGGAGGAATAAAACTTTAAAAGTTAAAGGCTTTTATTTGTGGGATTGTCAGTACCTTGTGAACGTCACGTGGTACATAATATGACACTTGAATATGTTTGTATACACACGTATCATCAGAAGGAAATTTGACAATGATACCTTTGTACACGTCAAAGCTTCAAAAAGTATATATTCTATATTTGAAAGTTATGAAATATTTATTCTTAAAGGAGCTTGGCCTTTTATATTAATTATATGATTTAAGGAAAAAAATTTGAATTGTGCAATTGAAAGTCGGGGTTTTCACAATATTCGACCAAACGGGTTTCACGTTCGAGGTCAATTCTTTGCGATACCCGCGAATCGTCCTTACATTATCCGACACTTGGGTATCGTCATCATTATCATCACTTTCACCTTGTTACAGATTCGCAGAAGTAGTGGCGGAGAAGACGCAAACGATGCAAGAGAGATTGCGATTGGTCAAAGGAGTCGTTGACATTGATTGTCATACTTACTGAATGGATTTTTAATTACACTATTTTTAAGAAGTGTATAATAATTTAAGGATTTATAATATAGGGTTATATTTAATGGTTTAGTATTTTAATTTGATGAAAAAACGTATCATTTATTGTAATGGTATAAATCATTTATTATTGATTTTTATGTAATAAATAAAATTTTGTAAGAGAACATTCTATTATAGTTATTTTTACATTTATACTTTCAAATGCATTTTTATAATAATGAAGCTAAACCGTTACCTGCGATTTTTCATGTTATAACTAATTGAAGAAAAGTTCAGTGATATTGATTTTTAAAAATGTTGAAAAATGTATAGTGAATTTTTTTAACATACCTGTAACTGTACATCTGTAACATATATACAAATCAATGATTCAGTAATAAACTCGTATGCTACCAATTTCCTCAACAGCAAAAGCTACCCTCCCTATATATACACTTCCAAAACCACAACCTAAACTCACACTCTCACTCTTACCACAGGCGAGCCATGCAACAAGGCGGAGAACCACTCACCGGGCATCTGCATCAACATGAAGCGCTGCGCTCCGTACCTCGCGATCCTGCAGAAACACGGCCCAGCCGCTGGCGACTTTTTGCGCAGCACTCTCTGCTACTATGCTAACGACGATCCAATTGTCTGCTGTCCATCGATGAACTACAACAACGGTGGTGGTGATTTCAATGTCAACAGCGGTGGTAATTTCAATGGCAACGGCGGTGGTAATAACAACTTCGTTCAACCAACCCAGCCTGTGCAGCGGCCGCAGTCTCTGATGAACACGACGTACGGGCCTCTGTATGCAGAACAGGGTCAGTGCGGGTTCAGCAAGGCGCCGCATAGCAGGGTCGTCGGTGGTGTGCCCGCTGAGCTAGGTGAAGTATTCCTTTTATTTTTGTTTGGGTTCTTTTTAATTAAAAAAAAATGTATATATGTCAGTTTTTAATTACCCGAAGATTATGTATCATCTTTTTATTAATTAACTGAACGTATAATACGCTTTATATTTCGTAAGATATAGAAAAAGACAGATTATTAAGTTCTTTTTTTATATATTTTTTAAAAGTTACACAAGCCTTTCATTGTAAATCGATATAGTAAAATCAGCAAACTTTCAATTAAATTTTATACATTTTTAAAGTTATTGTTTTCATTAAACTTGATAACACTTCTCAATCCCGTATAACAATACTTGCCCACAACATCAAAATACAAATAACAAAAAAACTAACATAAACCTAACGCAATAATCCACAGGCGCCTGGCCCTGGGTCGCGGCTCTCGGCTACAAGGACAAGAAGACCGGCAACGTCAAGTGGCTCTGCGGCGGTACCTTGATCTCCGCCCGTCACGTCCTCACAGCCGGCCACTGTGTCTACAACAGGTACGACCTGTACGTAGCGCGACTAGGCGAGCACGACCTCAGCAACGACAACGACGGCGCGAATCCGATCGACGTGACGATCGAGCGCGGTACCATACATCCGGGATACAGCGCTGTCAACTACGTCAACGATATCGCTGTGTTGAGGCTCAGGCGCGATATTCAGTTCACCCGTGAGTGCTTTTGTTCGTTTTTATTAAAATCGAAGGTTTAGTTTTATTAGATGGGAAATATGTGAACAGAATTAAAAGATTATTGAATTATATTTGTTTACAGCCGCCATCCATCCGATCTGTCTACCTCTGCCTCCCGATATCAGGAGCCGAGACTTTGTCCGGTACTACCCTTTCGTCGCTGGTTGGGGATCGCTCTACTTCCGTAAGTATATTTTTCTTCATAAGTTACGTATTATATTTGAATGAAAATTCAATGATTTTTTTGCTTATATATTGGTGTGATGAATTTTTCAGATGGACCCGCGAGTAACGTTTTGCAAGAAGTACAACTGCCCGTCGTAACTAACGAAGCTTGCCAGAGAGCTTTCGCACCCTTCAAGCAGCAGGTGATCGACGAGCGAGTCTTGTGTGCTGGTTTTAGTACCGGAGGAAAGGACGCTTGCCAGGTATGTTCTGTTACTCGTAATGACAGTAAAATTTTTAGATAATTAAAGTTAATATTAGTTTTGATATCGTTTAACGGGAGACTTTTTTCGATTATTGAGAATTCGCACCTTTCGTTTGAAAATATTATTTGTTCTGAATATTTTCAATTTTTAAATATTGTTTTATATACCTGAGGCATTTTTCCAAAGAGGCTTTTACGTATAAGATATGAAATTAGTCAAAACTACGTTTTTTAAATGTACTTTCATTATGTTAGAGAAAGAATAATAATAATTATCCAAAACGTTTTAGCATAAAATTACAGTGATTAATCGTTTCTTTACTCTCCTTTCAGGGCGACAGTGGCGGCGCTCTCATGTACCCGAAAGGACGGAACTACTACGCGATTGGCGTCGTGTCCTTCGGCTTCCGATGCGCCGAGGCCGGCTTCCCCGGTGTCTACACGCGGGTCACGCACTTCCTCGATTTCATCATGGAAAATCTGAACTGATTCTTCCCGAGTCACTCCTCCTTTACACACGCAATTGTACAAACGAAAAAAAAAACTAAAACTTGTTTTTCTCCTTTTCCTTCGTTGTCATCTGATGGTTGTGCTTTTTATTGAGCGACTATATACTAAACGTTCGATGTTTTACTCAGTATACCTGTATTACGCGCGGAGCGTATAGAAGCCAATAGAATTTTGTACCTTGCTATAATATACACACGAGGTTGTTACGTTGATGTACGCTTACTATAATTAATTATTTTTATTTTCCGTGTATAATTTAAAGTTAATAATGACATAAGACTTAAAATTGTAAATTATATATAGTGAAGTCGTAGGTGTAATAATGATGAATCTTTCGATTTTTTGTACGGACGCAGTGTCATGGAGACTTTTGTTGTATGATACAGTGCTGTTGTGCATTTTTAGTGAATGCATGGCTGCTGCATTGAGCAGTTGTTTTTAATTTAAATATTGTATGCCGAAATAATATCATATTTCACAAGACATTTATTATCTACATTTATTTTGAATCTGTTATATTTATTGTTTATCACAAGGACAGTAATTTCCTTTCTTTTTACATATAATGTAAAATAAAAACGAAGATGAAAGTGATATTTCGTGTTTGTTATATGTTAAAAATTGTAAATTTGTAATACTTCGAATAATAAAACTGAAAGGTATTTAAATATCTATTTATTTCATTATATCACTATAATTATTAAAAGTATATACATGTAGATTTTCATTAACAATACTAAAAGATATACCTACATGTATAAGTAGTATAAGTGGCTCATAAGATTGTATATTTACTTTTATTTAAATTTGATTTTAATTTCTATAGTTCCTTTAATTATTTATTATTATTTATTAAAAAAATTAGTAAGAGAACGGAAAGCTGGTTTAAATGGGTATAGAGAATATACATGAGATAATGATACGTTATAGGAGAAGGTTCCAAGACCTCCTGACCCTATTAACAATATAGAGTAAAAGCCATAGTTTGATTTACGAATGATTCTATCATAGACGTAATATAAGAATAGACCACTCGACTGCGCCGAGAAGCAGAGAGCGGCATAGAAAGAGAAAAGTACCATAAATGGTCTTAAACTGTAGATGGAATAACATCGCGCTTTTGAGCCAGGAGCGAAAAAGTTGATTTTGAACATAAGCATGAACAATCGTGAAAATAATGAAGGGATCGAATTACGAGCCGCGGTAGCGGTTTTTGTGTCAAGTTTACAAAGCCACTAGGGTAGCTGCTACCGCTGCCTTTATACTTTTCAGTTCAAGTTCCTAGTTTGTAATTTGAATTGCGAGACTTCAAGTCAAATCATGTTCGAATCTGTAGCTCATGCATCGGATTGTTAGTTTTATTAGGAAGGTAACGGAGGAAACCATATGTTGACAAGATTCTATTTTAAACAGGGCGCTTGTAAATGGTGACGAGATTTGACAGCAATATAAAAGATTCCGTATATAATAAGTAATTTGTACATACATTACATGGTTCAAACGAACGGTTTCTATAAATATTTCTTTTTTAATTTATATAAATACACTTGTTCCAAATAGTTAATACAAAAATGTATTTTTTCAACCAATTGTCTATACAAGTGAATTTGAAATTCTAGATAATGAGATTTATTAAAAGGTATTTGCCTATTATATCTTATGCAACAGTAAGAAACAACGATGTCAACTAGTTTAACCCTTTCAGTCACGCAATTCAGTTGTGAATACGTTTTTTTGCATATACCGGCTCCTGTGTCTGCGAGGGTTCTTAATATTAATTTAAAATAATAATAAAGGAAGTAACTGTAATCTCAGAATGAAGAATAATTGAATTTCAAAGAGACGGCATTTTCTTTTAATTTGATTACAATAATATGAAATTCTCTTTTCCAAATTTCATCAATCATAATTATCAAGTTTCCCGTTCAGTATATTTCATTTTTACTTATAAAAATAAAAATTATAAATAATAATACGAAATTCTGACAATAGCTTATGATGATTCAGTGTGCTTCTACGGTGCATTCACTTTTGAACCTCAAACCACACTATTTCCTGTGTCGTCTTCTTTTGGATTTCTATAAACTTGTAAAGTCTTTCAACAAAGATTGTTTTACTGATTATTGCCAGTTATCACCTCCGGTCCAGGGGAATTCCAATTGTAAAATCTTTCATCGTCTACTATTAACGATCCGATATAATGTGACAAATTATATACGAACAAGGAAAGGCTAAACATTTTCCTTTCAAAAAATCTGTGTGAATACTGTACCGTGACTCTTGATCAAAACAATATTATTAAGTATTACCAATATAACGTCAAACTATAATTTGACTTACGTCATACATATAATATCCACCTGTTGCTGATAATATTATAGTGCCTTATAGGCGCCAATTCATTTATTTTAGTATTAATTAATGTCCAATTTTAAATCATTTTGTTGGGAATCCAAGGTTTATTTAAACGTAAAAGAATCCTACAGCACCTCAAATCAACGAAACCTCTTATACAATTAAAAAAATGGAAATTTCCAATTCTTATTCAATCGTGCAAATTTTTCTATCGAAACGCTTTATTTGTTTAACCCTATACCGCGAGTTCTAACAAACGTCAACTAACACTCAACACAATAGCCGGAACTCCATTTGAAATGAAAATTCGACAAACCGCAAAATTACTTTTTTTCACATTGTCCTCGGCTGGCCGCTCTCGACAGACACGTACTTTCCGGTGAGTGTGTGCGCGCACGCGCACATGATAGTTAGAGATATATACGTTTTCTCCGCGGAGATGACACAAAGGACGCTCCCCCACCATTCCCGAATCGCGGACTCCCACTGTTTTATGCGAGGCGCGTTAAATGATGGACGCGCTACGGTTAATGGATTGTATGCACGTGCGGCGTCAAGCCGTCAAGCCGAATACCTTTCACACACGATCGGTGAGTATGTGTGTACTGATTTCGCGCGGAGATTTTTCACGTCGTCGTTATCGATTCGATTTTGCCACTTGTTGAGTAATTATTGTAATAACTGTGAAACTGAATTGAATATTAAGAACAATAATATATCAATTTTAATAGATTTTTTGTTTGACTTTGTTTTAGATATGTACTTGCAGGGATTCCTCGAAGACACTATGCATAGTTATAAGAAATGCATATTGACGATTATTCTAGTTGCTGTCCAAGTATCATGTCATCACAAAGTTTTAGCAGAAGGTTAGTGTATAATACGCATATAATATCTATTTTACATTCTTACTGCGATTCTTATAATTTTTCTTATTTTTTAATATGAACGTCTTTATGAACGTCGTTTTCATAAAAAAGTAAGCATTATCCAGGAATTAGTTATGATTTTTATTTTATTATTATCCTTTTTGAAAAGAGTTAAATTTAAAAAAATTCTTGATTATTCATTTATTGCTGAGATGACCTTATACTATCTCCATTCTTTTATACTGATGTTGATGGTATTTTCACAATCATTTTTAAAAAGTAAATATTTCATATTCACTAGAAAAAGGATGACTAGATTGAAATGTAAGAAATTCCATCATTGACAATCATTTTAAAAAAGTAAATATTTCACATTCACTAAAAAAAGGATGACTAGATTGAAATG
>UXGD01005100.1:0-15320 GCA_900474315.1 Torymus auratus
CATTATCTACCAATCAGATTATACATATCAGTTGAAAATATTTTTTCTTTCTTTCTCAAAGTATATTCGTTCATATTAAATTCGCACTATTGTTACTATGTTTTACAAAATTAAGCTATGAACCTCCTAAAAGATTTTTTTTGTTCCGTTTTATTTATTTTTTTATATAAAATACATCATTTTAAAGAAAAGTGGTTTATGACTCGAGAAGAGTATAGCTGGTTTTCATTCAAATCACGTAATTAAAATACAAATTTCAGTATTAAAATGCAAACTTCTGTATGTACTTTTACTTACTCGGACCGAATACAGATGCAAGTGAAAAGATGACACGGTTTCATTCAAAAATTTTCAACTTTTCCTTCCCGTTCACAGAGATAAGAGCCCACCGTATCTAGCACATGCACACACAGACACATACGCATATAATCACCCATATATATTTGTGAAAGTGTGAAGCGAAGATTTCCGAGCGCGTCTGTTGAATGAAAAATGGTGATAACTCGCTCGCTCACTCGCTCTTTTCAATTTCGTCCGCGGCTACCGTTGACACCTGTTCAATCCATCGCCGCGGAAATGCTTTACGAGTGACGCGTCACGTATATAACATACGAACTGCTGAGCTTCGCTTGTTCTTTCTTTTTATTTCTTGTCAACGCCGCGGACTTGAAGATTCAGTAGTATTTTCCGATTATGCAGTTATTCCGGTCGGTGCTTCGAGAGGCAGTTTTTTTTTTCACTTTTCACGCATGCGCCAGTCGTCGTGCGCGGTTATTAATGAACACTTCCTCAATGTGGAAAGTAAAACTGGACGTATTAGGTTCGACTTTACACACACGTCGTCGTTTTATGAATACACGTCAAAGTCATTTTTGTGAAAGTATTTTGGTTTTGTAACTTTGGCTATTTACAAGTTTGTTCGATTTTAGCACCTATACCCGCACTGTATAATTTTTCAACAATTTAAACTTCCGCTACACCAAACGTCGCATTTAAACACTTTAATTCACGTAATCGACGTGAGAACCCAATGATTAAAAAATCCTCAAACAATTATAAAACTCGTCGTATATAAAAAGCAAAAAAATCCTTCTTAAAAGACTCAATCCCACTTCCCCTCTCGACGTGCACTTTCCTCAATACCATAAACGCTGCAACTAAGCACAGCTCGTCACACAAAACCCGTCAGCAGCGTATGCACGTTTATCTCCCTTCGCAATTCGTCAAACTCTCTTTCTCTCTGCAGTATAGTACAGCAGAGAGCAAAAC
This sequence comes from Torymus auratus, assembly GCA_900474315.1. Lineage (NCBI taxonomy): Eukaryota > Metazoa > Arthropoda > Insecta > Hymenoptera > Torymidae > Torymus > Torymus auratus. Next base: position 1,270 of record UXGD01005100.1, read on the forward strand.
ACGGAAGTGCGAATGATATTCTTTAAACGTCCTCTCGGTGAAAGATCCAGTCGCCTCTCGTATATAATATCGCCAAGTGCTTCCTTCAAGACAGAGTACACAAGGTGTCTGTGTGCACGCGCTCAATGATCGAGGGATTTCCGACGTGTGACGCATCGCTGATATAGCGGGGACCGTCGAGGGGCTATTTTCATCCCGCAGTCGCGATTTTGTCGTCGCCTCTCTGCGCTGCGAAGATTTATCATGAAGTACTTACTTTGCGGCTCGCGGGTGGAAATTATTGGCGTGTTTACACGAGAAGTAGTGGCGATTTTCAAGAACGTTTCGAGCTTATCGGGATATATATGGGGCAATAATATAAACTTTGATGGTTAATTGGTTGCGAAGAGAGGAGGACGAGTCATGACGTTGTTGAAGTTCAAATGATTATTGACGTGCTATATTTGCATGCTTTACCGAGCGAAGACGCGACATGTCGCTTGTTTATTGTTCATAAACATCGTTTTAATATAAGAGAAGTGTATTTTGCTTCAGATACGGACACACACGCGCGACGTTTTATTCGATTAGACATAACGCTATAAGTATACTAAAATAGATAACCTTATGGAAAAAAATATTTATATCAGAAGAAACTAATTCATTGACCTCGATATTCCACTTATACCGCGCACTTTTATATCATTTTACTGCAAATTAAATCGAAAACTCCATAAATTTCGCGGCCGCTGCAAGCGAAAGGTCGCTCGCTCGCGCGCGCCTGCGATAAAACTCTATAGCTTTATATCATTCTTATCGCTCCACATATAATTCACTCTCGCGCACACATATCCCGCCGCATGCAAATTAATTCCCCCGCGTTCGCATGCACACACTTCTTCGGAGAGCAGAAGAGGACGTACTATACGCGCGAACGTCTTCACTTTCCGCAAGGTGCTTATATACCCAAGTAAAAGGCGCGACTGTGTGCAGTGCTCACGATGGTGATAAACGCGGGAACGATGGATTTATTTATGTATATATAGAAGCGATTGCAGTGTCTTTTGTATGTAATAGGAGGGAAGGAAGATACCGGGACTATTATACGTTTGTTTCATTCCCGCGCGCCGTTCCACTTTGCATTGCGTCTGACGCTCGCATTATTATATGTACGCGTGAATCAGCGTAGCGCGAGGTTATGGCTCATTGTATGTCTGCAGCGATTTGTTGAGCTGTCGATATTTAAACTAAACGCTTATACCTAGATTGCTCAAGTCTATAGAGACAAAAAAAAAGAGAAAAAATTAAAATAACACCACGCGCGACGCTTTACAAACCTACTCCACATTTTTCATCCCGAACGCAAAGTTTCACTGCAGCAGATATACAAGCAGCGTAGTAGGTAGCTCATTAGCACGCTCTATATAAACTTCCTCAGCGCGTGGATCGATGCGTAATCTCCCTCTCCTTTGACGACGATACACATCTTCAATATAGGCCGAGAGTCTCGCACCGCGCGGCGAGCAATTAATAAAGCCTACCGCGGCAATTAAATCGACACGAGCTTGCTCCTCAACCCGGAGAGACACACACACATAGAAATCTCGCGCGGAGAAAGTGCAGAGTGCCTCGACTCCTCCGCGAGACGAAAATAGTGAGCGATAGAGTCGACGGCGGTGTGAGCTAAAAAGAAAGGTTAGGGCGTTGCACCGCTTTGACCCAGTGTGTCCCCTGCGGAGAGCGATAGCGTCAAAGGCGTCGGTGCATGTATATATATAAGTACGGGGAAAGGAGGATAAGCAAATATAGGCGGGCAAAATATGAGGCGGAGAAAGAGCGAAAAATTAGGCGACATACCGCCGCCAGATGCGCCGTAACCTCAAAAATGCGGGAGAGGAGAGAACAGCCGTCGCGCGGCGGCGGGCTTCTTTTTTTGGAAGAGACGCGCGACCGCAGAACCGAGAGACCTTTATATGTGTCGTCGGTTATGTGTGTGTATTTATTCCGGGGAATACTTTTTTAACGACTTTGCGTCGCGAATTCTTTCGAGAGCTGTAAAAGTAGTTGTGGTAAGAATTTAGCGGTAGGAATAGAAATAATATGAGAGAGAGAGTATTATATATAGAGCGATAGATGTGCGCGCGCGAATCAATGTCGATTGTGTTGATGTAAAAGGTCAGTTACCTCGCGCGAGCGTTAATGGATGGAAACGCGACAATGCCGGCGACTGTGTTCGGGATGCGCGTCTCGTGAATCGTTTGCCTATAATATACTAGAGCAAAAGTTGCTTCGAGTTTGTTTTACTACCGTTTAGAGCAAGCATATATGTATACATACGAGCCCGGGATTGATCGTTACGATACACAAAGTGGGCTGTAAAATTTTTAATTTTTCATCACGCTCGATCAAGAGGATAGGATCGTAAAGCCAGGCGGTAACCGACTAAATAAATTCCGTCCGCGGTACATATAAGAGCTTTTAATTATAAAGGATTGCGTCGTTTATTATATACCCTCGGCGATTGCTTCGACCGTATACCAACAATGTAATCGATGGAAATATATAGTATATTTATACTCGAAACACACGCGCAGCTGTGTGTTGTTGTCGAGGAAAATTACGACTCGGCGGGGGTTCGCGAAATTCTTCTTTAAACTCTCGCGTAGCAGCGTTGTAACATAATCATCCGTGACACCAGAGCTCCGCGCCGCCACACACACACATATACACACGCTACGGGCTTCTTCGCTAATAGATAGTCTCACCGCACTATATGTCTCACAATATATAGTATATACGCGACAATATAACGAGCGCGTGTATAAAAGACTCTGGCCAACGAAAAGATGACACCGAGTCTTGTTACATACACATCACACAGTCACAAGAGAGACACGTCACTTCTTCTGCGGCTGCTCCCGCGCGAGCTCAAGGACTCGATGCAGCTCTCTCGCGTGCGCGCCTCATCGAGTTATCTCCTCGGTCTTCGCCGCGCGTTCATTACGAGACCTACTTGAAAGAGAGCGAGTGAGAGAGGAGGGTATACACATACACACATAGCCTTCGGCCGTTCTTTTTTCCATACTATACGCTCACCAGCCGCTGTGTGTTTTTTACTCATAGGCGAGTGAGTGTGTGTACGCTGCGGAGGCTCAATTGAAAGCGAGAGAGAAGCGCCCGAGATCTTCGGGTTAAATAAACCGTGAGCTATACATGAACGATGGGCCTTCTTGCTGAGTATAGAAGAAGAGCGCGTGGTGTGTTTTTGCGAGCCGAGTGTGTGTGGGGTGTCTTTGTTTGATGGTGCGAATTTTGGCTGCGGTCGTAATGAGGAGTCGTTGCTCGTTTGTTTTTTTTTTCAATAAATCGTATCGACCTTTAAGTATACTTGAACATTTTCATTATAAGAATGATAATGTTTCAAACGCAGTTCGATTATAGCCGTATAGACGGAGTATCGTATTTCACGTGTGCGTTTATAACAACAACACACACTCCCTTTCTTTTTTGTTCGCAGGTGAGTCAGAATCATTATATCCTACACTACTCGGGCGTTATATACTATGAATAACCGTTAAAGTGTATATATGGGACAGTGGGTGAGCTACTGCTAAAGTAGCCGGGCCGCGTGGCAGTAAAGGTATTTTTATACTTGACATTAAATACTTGTCATAATTATGATGTATCGCTCTGCGCGCGCTGTTTCCTGCGAAAACCAAGAGATTTACTATAACATTACACCGGTCTGTTGCATTATGCGAGTTACGTAAACGTATAGTAAAAATGCAATTACAACGGTGACGGCTGGATATTGGTCTGACTATCCGATCGGAGATAGCGTATCATAATTGTAACAATATATTCTGCGCATGTTCTAAAATTATACATGCTGCAGCGGATGCCCGATCTATCATCCGAAAGCGACATGAGCACGCGAAGCGCAATCGGAACCGAAAATTCGCGAAACGACCTTGCCATAACGACGCAAAAGAAACAGATCGACCCTCCTTTTCCTCGTCTCGTATAGTCGTAGGTTCGCGAGTTTGATCGATACTTTACTCCCGCGGCCGATTTCTCTCTTTCTCCTCTTCTACCGCCCAAGGCTGTATATTTTTCACGCGACATGTATCCTTCGGTCCTCCAGTCAACTGTATTATACACTTGATTGGAGAAAAATCCGAGAGCTTGCCAGATTTCTCCGTTGTTTATACGCCTTTTGTCGTCGTCTGCATCTTGACTACATATTTTTTTTTACGACTACGACGCTGTATAATAGTTATGAAGGATTGTTATGGGATTTCAGCGCCGGCACGAGAGAGTGGAGATAAATTTTCGGTTTATCGTAATTAGAAACGTCTGGGTAAGAGAAAGAGAGAGAGATAGACAAGCGGCGATGGATATAATTTGTGGGAAAATGCGTTTGAAAGTTCCCCGAGGTGTACGTAATGTGGTGTTTAAAGCTTATTTTCATTCGGATAGAGGCCTTAACGTATATAAACAGCGTTTATTTATTTTGCATTGCGGCTTGTTAAAGTAATATCAGCTGGCTCGATCGCGGCACCGTCGATGAGTTATAATTCACTCGTAATTATTTGCTATCGGTTTGGTAAACCCAATGAACCGAGACAACATAATCGAGAAAATGAAACAAAAATAAAATAGGAAAACAATCAATTGACGGCTAATTTTCTGCGTCACAGAATCCCATATACATTCAATTCACTCATCGCGCTCTTCTATACTATAGACGCGTCCGGGCGTATAATCCGCGACAATGACACAATGCGCGCGCGCACGTGAAACGTAATAAGTGCCCTCCTCGCGTCATTACCAAAAGGGGGCCAGCAGCAGCAGCAGCTTCTGACTTTTCATCCCGTTTCTATAATAATTCAAGTGCTCACTGTGTGCACCGCGCTCTATACAGAATAATATTCTTTGTGAAACGAGGCCGACGGAGAGAAGAACCGGATCCTCTGTCGCCACGGCTCCTCTTCGTTTATTATTATTATTCTTTATTATATTTTTCTTTTCTTTTTTTTTCGTCGCCCGGAGCTATTTTATCTCGAGAGCTTCTTGATAAATTCAAGCACGCGTGCGACTCCTTATACATACTTTCCCTTTTCACGATTTTTCGTTTATAATAGCATCGAGGATAATTTCGTCGGATGCAGCAGCACACGGGGCGTAATTAAAGTGCGGAAAAGTGGCGCGCGCGCGATTGATGCGTCGCCTACTTTCATCCCGCTGCGGACCCATTGTTTTTCGCCTCGGAAATTGATACCGGCGCGTTGGGGATTGATTTCTAAAAATAATTGCCGCGCGAGAGTATCAATGCGTTATATACACGTATTATACGCGCGTATACAGCTACAGCTCTATAACCTACTTTGCGAGTGTTTTGTGAACCGATTATCCACGGATTCTTCCGCTACGACGTATAATACATATAAAACTCGCGCACCTCGGTGCGTTGTTTATTATTGCCCCGCGCAATTATCCGTATCAAAAAGCTAATTGCCCAACGCGTGAGTGCCGCCGCCGCCGCCCTGCGCACAATCTAAATTGCCGTTGCAATAAACACCGCGCTAATCGAAAAGAAATCCACCGCGCGCGCGTTTTAATTAATTTAACGCTTTACGACTGCAGAGATAGCCACACATATACATACTAAAGCAACGATGCTATTATATATTTCTCTCACATTGTATTTTTATAATTGGAATTCAATCGATCGAAAAATATTTCCGAAACACACACGCGCACGAGCGCCTGCATACACGTACGTAATGACTTTTTCGATGGGAGTAGCGGCAGGAGTCGAAGGCTTGGATATAGAGAGAAAAGTAATCGTAGAAACGAAAGGCATAAGCGAGCGGCCACGACGAAATGGCATAATAACACACCTATGACTTGCATGTGTGTATGTATGTGTGTGCACTCTTCGTACAATCGTCCGCCAAACCCCTTCGAGCGTGTCCGTCTGGGAGAGTAGACGAGCACATCGTTGTTTGATACAGTGCTATTACCACCGGCGGTTATATAAAAATCGTTGGGTTGGATTGACGGGTGTTAGAACAGTTTCTTTTTTACTCGAGTGTGTATTTTGGGCGGGCTAAGTGCATTGTTTAGATTGCATACGCGTGCGGTTTAGAATCAAGTTTTCCGTTGCGTGCAGTGAAAGTAACGATATAACGACGCTACTTTGTTAGCTAAATAATCTTATTATAGTAGAAAATAAAATTATATATTCGTTCAAAGCTTAAACTGCTTATTTTTTGCCTTCGAAGTGTAATCCAAAAAAAAAAGCGTATAAAGACCGTATAACCGTGTCTTTTTTTCAAAGTATAAAACATAATCTATACGACATATGCAAACTGTGACATAAAATTGATCATTATGTTCGAAAATTGTTTCTTGCTTCATCGGTACTGATTGATCACTGTACAAATATGCCCACGTGTGCATATACCCACCGCAATAACGATTAGGTACCACAAAAGAATTCACACTCGCGCCACGTAAAAACCTATCACCTATAAAACCCCAACGCATGACCATTTTTTTTTTAAACCACTGCCAATGCATTTCAAACATGTTGCCGGGGCCCCCGACTAATCGCCGGATTATGCTAAACCCGGTAATTTATAAATCCCTAAAAACACACCCACCGAAAAACGGCCGTTGGGACCCCCGTACACGCGCCAGTGGAGGGAGGGACCCACGCGTACAGCTTTATACACTTCCCCCTCCACAGCATGTGCGTTTTTTCTTTTTGATCGACGAGGAAGCGGATTGTTCCACTTATCTCCGTGCATGGTATGTATATATAGGCGAACACGCGCGCTTTCCTTTTTTCGGGTGTAGTACAGCAGTAGCCTTGGGGATATATATCGCGCGGTGCGATCTGCTGTGGAATTCGGTCGCGGGGCATATGTTATTGCGACGGCGCGCGCGGGATGATGAGTTAATAGGCTTGTTTTATGGATTAAGGCGGTTTTCTCAATAATTTTTGGAGGGTACACGAACTTAGCATTCTGTCGAAAAATTTAAATTAATGTAATATAACGTTAGTGATACAGTTTTATGGCTTTATTCATATATGATGTTCGAAGATAAGCTTAGTATGTACCATTCGCACAAATATTTAGTCGCAGAGCAACATGTCCGAATTTTTCCCGCGCTAAGAGAATTATTATGTATTTGCACCTGAAGGTAGCCGCAGAATGCCGTCCGATAGCGTAATGGATTTTGAGAGAGAGGTAGGATAGATAACAAGAGCCATAAAATAATTTTCCGCCCATTCTAAACAAATAAACGTCAATCATCTGGCGGTATTTTATAATTACCCGACGTGAATTTATAAAACGTACCATACAACCGCAGCCGCCAACTGACGCAAATGCGGCGCACATAGGCCTATTAATTTCGATACACTCTATATATATGTACGCGTAATTGCCGGGTGTTGCTCGTGTTTAGCCAACGGCCGAGAGCTTACAACTATACAATAATTTATGGCGCCGAAAAACGGCGCGTCTGGCTAATCCCACCTAGCTCTTTCAAAATCATATACCCTCCTCGCCGCATGTATATAAAACGCTCCACACGCATATAAACGAAATTCAAAATCTCGCGCAAATATTTGCGCAACCGTCTCATATACGTACTCTCTCCGGCACGAAAAATCAAGATATAGCGAGCAAATAATAATCGCGCGTTGTGCGCAAAAAGTATAGGGAAAGAAAAAACTCGAGTGCGGTATATATCGTACTTTAATGCCGCGCTGCACCTTACGCACACACACATATAATATGCTAGCACAATGCCGCTGTTCCCCGATACGCTTTATCACGGTAAAACACACATATTCGCGCAACGCGCGCGTGTGCACGCAATAACCGTGCGCTGATCTATAACGGGTTCAATGCACCGCGCGCCGAGCGATTTCACGTGTGTGTGAATGTGTCTGCCTGCTGGAGCGGCGGCGTCGGCGTCGGTTTTATCGGCGCGAAAACACGTTCGTGCAGCGAGTGAGTATATATGCATGCCACGCGGGTATCGCTGATAGAGAGATGTGTGATATAGCTCGAATTTTTGTTTTAAAGCTTATGAGGAGGAGAGGTGTAGAAGAGTTCGATGTTGTTGGTTTCGTGGAGTTTTGGTATAGGCAGCGGGGTGAAGTTCGAAGAAAAATGTTTGGTCGTGGCTGCGGTATACGGCGAATGTAATCGTAAATTATATACTATAGCTAGATTTCGTGATTGTATAAGTGTATTAAACGTCATTTAAAAGTTGAAGTTTTATACTCTATTATAATTTTTAATTTTCCCGCTGAATTTTAAAACCTATTATCTATAGTACACGAAAAGGCAACTCTAGTGGCAACTGCAGACACGGCACTTTCTATTTGTGTCTCTTGTTTGCATATAATATATACTACAGAAGTATCGTACGATCGGTGGCAGGAAATCGATAAGATATCGCGAAACAGGCATGTTTCTTTATATTTGCTGCGAATCAGCAGTTTATCGGGACGCCAAACTCGCTCGCGCACAGCATTGTTTCCGAACAACCGCTCGACAGAAGTCACGAGCAAATACGTACATGTATATATAAGTACACGACAAATAAAACACACGGCAACAAGGCTACTATACACGTACCTTTCTTCAGAAAAAAAACAATATTGAAACTGGAACTCCCTCCGCCCCGATTATTATATTAATATACGTATTATACCCTCTCCCCGACCCAATTCGCCAGCGTCTATTTCCGACCTATAAAACTCTCACATAAACGCGCCTTTTCCAATTTCCGCCCCTTCAAACTCGCACACACACAGTTCTCCCCATCACACGAAAACTTTTTTAGCTCTGCAGCCGCTGCAGCAAGAAAACTGCATACTGCAGCAGATACACACCCCTCCGTCGTACACTTTTCCCGCGAGTATAGGACTCGTTCTCTCTCTCTCTCTTCTACCCTGGACCCGGTTTTCGAAAAGAAGCGTCTTTTTTACAGACTCGCGTATTTCGGAACTGGATGTGTGTGTGCGCGTAATGAGAGGGTAGAGCGAGAAAAATACACAGGCGAGACGTTACGCGGGGCGAGGGAAAGCGGCTATACGAATGAATTTTGATGACGACGCGAGCGCGGAGACGCCGGAGGACGGGGTTTACAATGGCTGTGGGGTTGGGGAGACGGAGCAATGCACCGAGATGGTTGCAATGTACAGAGAGTAGCTGTGTGGCGGTATTGATGAGAGGTTAGCATAGTGCAGATGGTTGGGGAGTGCTCGCATTACAGCCAACTATCTCAATCTCTCTCGAAATTGTTATAGTTCCTAACGGCGTAGCGTTATAAATCATCGGAGAGCAGTAGTTATTTAAACATTTCCATTACGCGCATACCAATATACGCCGTTAAACCGAGTTTACCGCACTTCTAGTCCATCGATTAGGCGTGTATATACACACGATTATTTCATTCCAACGCGCATGCGCACGCAACAATGCAAATGCACTTTCAGAGCGCACACACCACTCTAATAAGCACTTATAACATTGCATTGTGCTCGTGGGAACTGTGTGTAAAATCGAAAACCGTATCAATCTCTCTTCACCCCTATCTCTAATCACTCTCCGCACATTCCTCCCAAATAACGTACAAGTATATTTATCGTGCATACAATGCAACGCCTAAATATAACGACGTAAATATAATATAACCGCATCGACCAAATTCCTCTAAACGCGCGCTGACCATTAAAGTCGCTCCACTAATTCAGGCGTCGAATATCCATTCTCAGCTAGCTCTAGGTAGTTCTCTCGCTGTACAATATATATTTATAACCCACGTGTGAAATATCCATTAGATGGAGACCCCTTGCCGGGCTTTTCTAAGTCGCGCGCTCCTCCGCCTCCCTAAAATCTTTCTCCCTCTAATCACGCACGCGAGAGAGAGAGAAAGAGACTTTTCCTCCGATTCGGCAGCTGGATCGCGATTCAACACTACGGTTCCCCTCCCTTTAGAGCGCAAGCGAAATGTATGCACGCCCCCGGTGATGGAAAAAGCGACCGGGGGGTAACAGCAGCAGTAGCAGTACTCATGGGGTGTGTGTGCTCGCGTGAGCAGAAAATGCGTGTGCGGCAATGTCGAGTGAAAATTTCATGGGGTCAACGGTTCTGCGGTGAGGTGAGGTCGTCGTCGTCGTTTCTGGAATCTGCATATCAATATTGGATGATACGGCGCTCTGCGATGCGAGAACGTTAAAATTTTACGGTTATATATTGTTGTTACGGCTGTTCAAATTTTTTGATGAAAATTCATATTTGTATGTATCTAGAAGTAATTGTAGCGAGTTTAATTAAATGCCGAGTTTTATATCACGTAATTGTGCTTAACGTTATAGTATAACTCGCATCCCCTGGGTATTTGTGTTTCAGGCCATTTTAAATGATTCACTCTTTTGGAATGTCGTTAAATTTAAGAAACTTTTAGGTTACACATTTACTAAATTTTGAGAATAATTAACTGAACGTAATTTAATATACAGATACTATTATTACAAATTATATTAGGTTTAAAAAATAAAAAAAAAAACTAATTTTGGCAAAAGTGTAAATAAATGCCAAATTTGAAATTTGATTTTTTCCGCCGCATATGTGCTGCCGGCTAGAGCCTAGTTCGCGCGCTGCCGCTATGCGGCGTATCCCTTCCCTGTAGCCTCACGTACCTAAGTAAGTTGGCCCGAGAGGATATATAAGAGTGTGGCACCAGCAACTACCGAGGTTTATTAAGTTAACAAAGGCGCCTTTGCGGTGTACACGTTCAATAATTTTTTTCACTTTATTACTTATTATGATTATTTCGATAAATGATTATGATTAGCAAAAGTTAAGTTATTTTCCAGACAAGTCGGCATTCTTTAAATTTTCATCACCACAATCTTGATATTGTATCGAAAACTGGATAGAAATATTATATCGATTATTGTCTTAAATATTGAGGCAAGACAATACAATATCAAGATTATTCTTGCTATATCGTGCAGCCCTAGATAGGAGCCAAAACGGCACCTGAGTGCGGATAGTATTGGAAGTCTGCGTCAGGAACACGCGCGTTTCTCACTCTCACCGGGCAAGCATGCATGCAAGCGAGGCGTCTTATCTGAACTGATAGCCGAGGGACTCGTCTTCCTTCCTTCCGCAAATATATATACACACACACACACACACACACACACTATATCATGCAGTCCTACGTTATTTTTTATTTATATGCACCCAGTTTCCTCAATCGAGTTCTAATTCAAATTACCTCGGCATCACAGAATTATACACTGATGGTCAATATATAAATCACTTCTCGAAGCCAGACATGTCATACACCCGTCACCTTTGATATCCTCATTCATGATTAATTGTACAGCTGGGAATCTAGAAAGCGATTAAAAGCGTAAAATCAATTTGCCCGCGTGTATACGCGGCTCTCTTCCGCGAGCAGCAGCTCGTAAGAACTGTAATATACACATACACACATACGAGTCTCTTAAGAAACGTGTACGCGTATAAGTATATACACATGCACGCATGGTACTCTATACTCCCCAACTGCAGCAGCAGCATTCGTGGCGTTTTACGAGGTCAATTAGTTGCCTTTATGCTTCGAGTTTCGACTCCCGGCCATTCGCGCTACCCTCTCCGCGCACACACACACACATACACACATGCCAGAGCGAAAATATTAGGAGGGGGATTGAAGAAGAAGAAGAAGAAGAAGAAGCTACTGCTACCGGCGGCTGCCGACCCAAATTTCCCGTTACGAATATAGAACGAAAGCGCGCGACGTGAAATATGGAATAATATATTCCCTCTCTTTTTCCTCGCGTGTATTTAGGACGCGCGCGCGCGTCCCCGTATATAGTACACGAGGAAGAAAAGGGCAAGGCGAGAGATAAGCATCTCTGCTGCTGCTGCTGCTAGTGCAAAAAGTCTCGGGATGCGATGCCGAAATGAGATTAGAGCTACTTACCCCGCTGTGTCCGCTGTAATTAATCCACAAAAGAGGCTCGAGCGTGCGCGCGTGCTTCGCTCGCTCTCTCTCTCTCTCTCTGGAGGACCTAAACGCCGCGGATCCAGAGAGTGCGGAAGAATGAAGATTAGAGAGAGAAGAAAGGGTGGAGAGGAGAAAGGGTCGCCCGTATGATGGGCCTTGACACGCACTATACTACGTTGGCGTGGCGCGCGGTTTTTTGTCGCCGCGGGGCCCCAGTTTGGTTTGACTTGAATGGCTTATCGGCCATTTGAATCTAATGGCATATAGTTGATTATTTTGTTTAGGCTGAATGGTATTTTTCGTCTATTGTATGATGTCGAACGCGGGCGCGCTCGTCAGAGAATACGAGGCACAATTGTTAGCACACACATACACATACACAGCGCTACTGTTTGCGAATATAAGTTCAGGGACAGGAATTGTGTATAAGAAAGTGTACCGATAATAACAATTTTTCACTATATACTCCTTTGATACTATCTCGTATGTGATATACAACCGTATAAGATTTTAGTATAACGAATATCGTGTGCACCCTTGCACCTATATAGTCCATCCCCTTAACCATCCGACAGTTAGACTTCAAGGTCACGCCATCGTAAATAACATTTCCATCCTAGCCCCCGTCGTGTCTATCATACACTTTCTATTCTAATGCTCCACATAAACTCAGCAACTTTATGTGACTGCGTGTCCTCAACCTCTCGCGACTTCACAAAGCCACAGCCGAAAAAGAACAGACATAGCACACGTGAGATACGAGCTAACTACTACTACTACTACTACTAGTACTGGCAAAAAAAGGGGTCGCAAGAACTTCTCGCTCACCCGTGTACGCGCTGTCCTAATAGCGCGGATTACTCGCGTCTAACGCAGCTGCCAGCATCGAGGTGTTATCTCGATCTGCGAGCGCGACGAGTTTCGGGGATTGAGTCGTCGTTGGAAAGAGAGGGAAGGCTTATCCCGCGCGCAGATCGTCGACTCGCGCGAGAGAGAAAGAGATAAGGATCTGCCGCGCGCGCCGCGGGAGTCGAGTGGAAAATGAAGTTGTGCGTTATTGTTTTTGCACCTTTATGTGTGCGAGAAGGGAGCTGAACTGTTTCTTGTATTCAAAGAGAGCGCGGCTATGGTTCGTGAGTCAGGAGTTTTGCGGATGGCGCTGTGTAAATATAGAACCTTGGGGATGTGTGTGGAAGTATATTTGCAAGTATTTGGGTTACAGGTTTTTCTTGTAACAGTGCGAAAAGGTTATGTGCGGAATTAACGCAGGTTTAGTCATCGCGAGAGATTGTTTTATTACCTTGTAATGAGGCGTTGCTTAGTAATCTCTCAAGCCATTAAATTTTTCCAGTAGCTACATGCTTTTTTCCAAGATATCCATTTCTCTATATATAGTAAAGTATCGTAATAATACTAGTACATAATACCATTACTGTATCAAAAATTAGGGCTGTACGAGAGCAAGACAATACAATATTTCTGTAATTATTGTCTCGCTCTTGTAACTTTTAAGTTATAAATTTACTGAATTTTAAGAATAATGTAACTGAACGAAAGTGAATAGAAAATACACTAGGTTTCATGCAAAAACAACCAAATTTCGAGAAAAGTGTAAATAAATGTCAAATATGAAATTTGATTTTTCCCGCTATATATGTGCCGCCGGCCACAGTCTAGTTCGTGCTTCGCCGCTGGGCGGTGCAACATCTCCCTGTGGCCTCACGTACCGAAGTAAGCCGACCCAAGGGGATATAGGAGGAGATTGTAATACTAATAAATAATAATCCACCCCTTTTTCATAATAATGTCCCCTTTCTCTTTATTTCTTCAACAATAGGGGGTTGCATTTCTGTTATTACGATTATTTCGATAAATTATTACGATTAGAAAATGTCAAGTTATTTTCAAGACAAGACAAGATTCTTTACATTCTTGACACTACAATCTGTATATAAATATTGTATTGATTATTGTCTTGAATATTGAGGCAAGACAATACAAGATCAAGATTAATCTTG
>UXGD01005101.1:0-15320 GCA_900474315.1 Torymus auratus
ATCATGGTGTGACGTTTTTAATTTCAAAATTGGCCAACGGCTCGCCAACCGTTAGTTAACATTTTTAGCAGGGATTCGTCCGAAATAATCGCAGGTATCTGACTAACCCTCGAGCGTCTCGCAAGCCTATAATAACCTCGAAATTTTCATTATATTCACGCGTATAACCCGTGTGCGCACGCGCATAGCAAATCCCTTTTAGGGCCGCGCGTGCCACTTACATTGCCGCGACGAGAAAATGTATTTAGGTCGGCGGCCGCGGCCCGCAAGTGGAGAAGAAGCGGATGAGGATAAGCCGTGCCCATAAGGAGGAGATGACTTTTTGTTTCAAAGTGTTATTGAGTCGGAGGAAAGGGAGAAAAGCGCGCTCGCTGGCTGTTTTTTTTTCTATTCGCATCTGCAATTGCGCGGCGTAAAAGAACGACACTACTACATATATATGTATTGGTGTATATGTGTGTGCGCATATAGGGGTTGAAACACGAGTGATATTTCATTCACATCGGGCGACCCATGTATCATATTTTTTATTTGAGTCGTGCAAAAATGTTGACATATAAAAGACAATTGCCGATTGAAGAGTGTGCAAGGATAGCTTGGAAGATTATAGCTATACTTATATAGCTCTTAGAGCTCGGTTTTATTAGCCAATTTCGGTTCAACTACATTTCAATCGCATGAATTGACCTTTTTCTTTTATTTACGGGAAAATATAATATTAACTCTTCGACGTTGAAAAAATTGAACTTGAACGCCGCGCAGAGACATCGCCCTGTACATAAATCAAGCGCGATATTCACTCTTCGGCTAAATTAACAGCTCCAATAATGTGAAATATATACCACACTATAGCCGCGGACACGAAGAAGAAATAGAGTCGAGAAGAAGCCGCCCTTCCCTCTTACACCATAATAGGACATGCTGCATTCGACAGCGAGATTGCAGGGCGCGCGAGTTCGCTTTATATTCGCGCCGTATAATGTATGGCCTTTGCGCGCGAAAAATTTATGGCATTATAACTTCGGCTATATATATGTATATAGCTACTGAACTGCGCACTCTCGTCGTCCCTTTCCTCCGTTCAATAGCCCAATCGACCGTGAAACACACGCGCCGCGCATTTAATTTGCCATTTTCTTATATAAGTAAGTGCAGCGCGCATTTTATAGCTGAGGTGTTAATTGAATGGAAGAAATTTTAGCAAAAATATGATATAATTTATCTTATAAAGGTTCTACTACTACTAAAATGCATATTTTATGAATACCATAATTTATTTCGGACATACAAGAAATGTTCCTTTTTAGCCGCAAAAGTATAACTAAAAAATAGCTCACATTTCTACCAGGGTACAAATAGTATATATATGTGCGCGCATATGTGTATATGTGTGTGTATAATCTCATGCAGGCAGGCTCAGAGGAAATATTGAGGGAGGATATAGGGGGGGTGGAGCATGTGAGGATTAAATCGTCGTTTGATGTTAATGGAGATGACACAGAGAATCTGTTAGACTCGGTGATGAGCGTCTTATACGCGTACATTATTCAATGGGTTTTATTCTTGCGGGCATCACTGCGCGGGCGATTATGGTTTAGCGTATGGCGCATTAATGATGCATATGTACAACTCACGCGTGTATATATATACTTTCGACGATTATTAACGCCGCTGAATTAAATTATGTTTTAATGAGCGTCGGAAATCCAATAGAGGACTGCGACTCTCCCCGGCTTTTAGGCTCAACAATATAATAATATAATACTGTACAATCTGATGGGAAAGAGAGCACGGAAAAAAAGAGCCGTTGAACGTATACGACCAGCGCGCGCGCGCAACGTAATTGCATGACTGCATTAAAACAAATGGAATGCAGAGCGACCTTTACGCGTACAACCTGCGTATATAATATAAATATATATAGCGACGAATGCGGCGCAGAACGCGACTGTATATTCGCAAAACGACACATTGTGTGTATCCTTTCCTATATATCTATATGTACGACACGATATGTCGGCGTTTAATTGCGCTATACCGAGTTTTAATTACTATTTAATGCCCGCAGGGGTAATTGCACTTATCAACTCTCTCTCTCTCTCTCTTTTGCTCTCTTTCCCTGTAAACATTTAGCGCCCTTTACCCGCGCGAAAAGTATAACAATGTACACACTTTCGAGCGAGCTGTGGGAAAAGTACTGATTATATATAATATCTCCGTGTTTTAGATCGTTTTTAATATGACGCCCAAAGCGTACACGCGTGTGTATCGATATTCATGGGGATTTTTGCTTTGCATTCAGCGCGCCCTCGCGTGAAGAAATCGATTGTATATGTATATATACGCGTGTAAAGCTTTTAATACCCCTTTTCACGATACGATCGTAAAAAAGTGCGCACTCACGCGATATTTGCCCGAGCAGAGAAAGAGAGAGAGAGGGGAAAAAAAGGAGAAATCTAGAAAGTAAATAGTAAATATTAATAGTGGCCGAAATAAATAATAGGGCCATAGCACGACGTTGAAAGAAAAAGGAGAGCGCGAGCGATTTGCGGATACAGCGAAATATCCAGCGCGTGCGAATATAAGCTATATATATAGAGAAAAGTGGAGCGATGTGTGTGCGGCGAGAAAAAAAATGGCGAAAGATATATACACGCACATACATGCATCGGATTCGTTATAATCCGGGGAGAACTAAAAGAACTCACGGACGATTGTCCGCGGCTATATACGTAGCTCTCGTTCTTTTTACATCGTTAGCCGCGGGGTCCGCGCGCGCGCGCATACGAAAAACCTAAAAATTCGCGACGTGACCGGCTTATAGTTGCGAAAAGAGTGCGAGGGATTAAAGCTTTTGTCGCTAGCTCTTTTCGTTGCGAACTTTTAATTGAATATGATATGGTTGTGTGTGTTAGGGTAGGGTGTGCCAGTTGGACAGTGCACGCATGTGCGGGAGATTTTCGAAAGATTTCATTGGAGTGCGCGGACCACACAAAGGTTGCATAGATGTATAGCAGTGAAAAATTGGATAAGTAAATAAAGGGATATATTGCCCGAGCGTGGAGGTCTACGCTAGTAAAATACGATATAGCGAGTTGCAAACGAAAGAATAAAGAATTGTTTGTTTGTTTTTTAATAACGGTTGGAGAAAAGTGGGGTAAAACTGGATTTTCTATTTTTTTTTTCTGTTACCATGACGGCTGCACCATCTATATGTATATGAAACGTAAGTTTTTTTCTTCTGTGAAATGTTTTTTATCATCGTTTTTCACCCAATCGAGAGGTAACAACAATGTAAAAGTTTGAAAACCGGTGAATAAGATTTGGTTACAAGCAGCAAGCTACATATTATTAACGATGCTTATTAATAAAAGTTAACATGCGCTAATTCATTGAAGTTAAAAATATAACCACAATATCAATGATAGTTCATCCACAATGTCTATACTAAATGATATCCTGTACTACTAAAGTATGGTTCTCGTAATTCAAGCTGTTACGAATAAAAACATTAAAGCTGTTACGAATAAAATTGGGATATAAAAAGCTTTATAACAAAAACATGAACGTGCATATATTATATTTATCAATTCCGAAAATAAGCAATATACTTGAATGCCTGCTTTTACAATGAATTTTACAGTTACTTATTGTTTTGTTTATTTATCTTTTGTGCTATCAAATTGCATTCTCGTAGCTGTTACTTATATAATTGGAAAACATTTTCCAGATCAAGTATTAATTTTTTCCTTAGTTCAATGCATGTACAATGAACGCTTTTTACAAAATATATCCGGGGTTACCCAATATTCCATGTATCTGCTTGATATTCACCCATTCAATCAAACTTATTTTCGCCAACTTTATAGCTATTGCAGTTTTCTTTTCATATTTCTGCAAACGTATCTGTCAAATTAAATTAGAATTAGAATTGATAGATTAATTTTTTTCATGCCTTGAAAAGTTATCTGATTTATCCTATCATTGAAACTAATTAAAACAATATCATCATAATGAAAAAGTACATTATATAGGTATCCAAAACCGTCAGAAACAAAATAGAAGCGCGCCGCGCGTTTGGATTTTGCTATTATAGTAACTTCCAAGTAAGACTTCGAACGCGTTCAAATATATCTAAAATATTATCTGTTACATTTATACTCCTTCCGAAGACGCCTTCCAAAACCTCGGAGGGTTCAACTAAAGGCAATCTCTGAAGCTCCAACATTTTCGGAAGCCAAATAAACTGTATTGGCAGTAGTGAGCGGTAGATTAATACCTAACTGTACCATACACGATGTAATATAATAACCACCACTAGAATCACCATTAAATAAATATATACCTCAAAAATAGTTTACTTATACATTTATTTCACATAAATCATTTTAAACGCTCGAATGAACATCGAGCATTTCCTCGCTCACCTATAATACGTGCAACTCTCACAGTCCCCCGCCATATAACGAAAGATCGCATTTATATATAACCGAAACTCATAAAACCCCGGTTAATACACAACGTATACACAAACATCAACCATCACATCTCTGACAAATCGGACCGATGATATATCTATTTATCCCCTCTCAAAAGCACACCTCCCACCCCCATAAACTCTCTCCCATATCCTCCTTTCCAATTTCACACGCGCACTATTATCCCGAAATTCGACTGCCACTCGTCCTCGCCTCCGATAAAATCCCATTAATCGCGTATTAAAGGCCCCCGCGCTCGGTACATATCTCGCCTTCGGCGCGTACAATATACAAATTCGCCCCCGTAAAACCTTTCACTGGCTCGCGCGCGCGTGCGCTTAAAATTCTTATGCGCGCATGGCAGCGCGTTATTGAAAATAAACTCGCGTATATGGGTGGGAAATAACCCGGGCTTAATCCGCGTGTATATTGGCCCGGCGCGATAAGCTCTCTCTCTCTCTATATATACTTTGGGCATAAATATTAATGAGGCGAGCGAGCGAGGGCACGACATGTGTAATTTAAGCGGCATCGCGCCGCCGTAATAAGCCGCGGCGTAGGTATATGTATATATAGACATCACACTGGCGGTCGCGCTTTGCTGCCGCCCGTTGCTGTTATATTTTGCTTCTTTGTCGTGCCGCGTGTATGATAATTAATTTTTACGCTGCTGTAATGGCGCTATATAGGTATATATGCATATATCTCTGGAGGAAGTATATACAAAGAGCCCAGTCGTGTGTGCGTATATAGGGCTGGTGCGAAATGAATAACGCATTTTCGGATTGTTATCGGGTGAATTTGAAAATTAAGAGGTCGTCCCGTACGTTACGCCCCGGCGGGTAGTGAAAAAAAAATCCGGAATTTATAGAGGTTTGCGTTTATATACATATATTTGGAATTTTATATATATACATATTCGATTTACCATTTAAATCTGAAAAATTGTTTATTTATTCGGGACCGATAAAAACGGTCATTATATATACGGAGCTTTATAGCCAGCGGCAATAAAACCAAAATAAAACAAGTTTAAATGTAAAAAAATTCTCCTCACCGATGTATGTATGTATGTATGTAACCCATTCGATCTCGCGAAGACAGCCGCGCGCTCGGGGAAAGTCATACATATGTTTTACCGCGTGAAATGCACATACATCGCGGACCGCCGATACATTGTAGTAGATAAACAATATTTTGGCTCCCGCGCGCGCTGCTTCCGCGAGATTCGCCGACGATTAGCGCGCGCGTATATTGGCGCGCTCGAAAATTATCGCGCACGCGACGTCAATCGCGTGTGCCAGCGATTTACGGCCGTCGGGGTATCTGTGTGTGATAGATAATGATAATACCTGTCAGCTGTGTACACGTTTGTGTGTGTGTGTGCTAGTTCTCATTTGTCTTTTCTTTTTTTTACGGTGATGTTTTACAGTACGAGGAAAAGAGTTAGATTATAGTAGTGGGGTTGAAGTGTCGCTGGGGAATGGAAATAATATTGACGGCCGGAAAGAAGTGACTATAGTGGATTATATGAAAAAGGTTCCTGGATGAGAATCTGATTCATTGCAGTTTGATAACAAAATCTATAGTAAACTTTTGTTAAAAGTTAATTGGTCGTTATTTGACTGAGAATATAATATACATATAAATTTTTAAATCATAAGCTGGATTATGATTTATGACTAATCAAGTTAAGCTTTTCTTTGTATATTGCGTTCCGTGTATTTCTATACTATACCTACTCCTAATTGGTTCTTCTGACGGCTCATCGGCAAAGCGAAGGATTAGTAATCAGAAGGACTGACCGCGTTTAAATTTTGATCTGCGCCCAATGGCACCGTGATAAATATCTAATATTACAATTTACTATCGTAAACAAGAATGATATAGTGTCAAAAGTTAATAATTTCTTCATCTTCTTTAATTCAGTATATAAATTTTTTAATTGATAATTGACTTGAACCATATATATGTATATAAAACAATGTCGAACGACCTAAACCAAACAGAAACAGTCGTTTTGTGCAAATCCCACTGATTAACTGCGATACACTACAAAACTTTAAACCCCCAAAAAAGAACCTTCGATTCACATCCCGAACAGCAACGAGGCGAAATCAACTCTCCTTACGGTAACGCAACGCGAATACATCGGTGGAACGCCGAATAGGAACCTTATTACCCATCCGATATATACCGCCGGCCGTTATCGGCACATTCCTACGTCGTTTAGCGGCGCGCGAGTCGACTTTTTCGGGGCCAAATTACCGAAATTTACGGTCTAAGGGGGATGAGAGGGGGTAACAATGCGTCGTAAAGGTGCTGCCGGCAAGGAATGCGGGGGGATACCGGGAATAAGTTATGCTAATATACGCGAACGTGTCGCCATGTCAAACGACTATGTAGCATATAGGTATAATAGTCCTTCGGTAGAAAATTAACCGCAGATTTCCTGCTTATAATCGGTTATAGATTTGCTAGATTTCTTAGCTATAAATAAGCCACTATAAGTATAATCCAGCTAAAAACTCGCTAATATATATATATTTTTTTAATCTAAAAGTTTTGCTTTTCATGGCTGGCGTGTTTTTGATATAGCGTTATCAATCGTCTGTTATATATGATGGGTATGCTAAATATATTAATATGTTACGGGCAGCATACTAAGGTCTTATGGCGCATCATATTAAATAATTGTATATTAAATAATTATACTAAATATATATACTAAATGTACGCCTCGGAGTGATCGCTCGGATACATTATATATTATGTAATGTATATGTATCTTATGGTTACGGTATTATTTTTTGATGAAAGTTTCGTTCGGCCAAACAGGAAGTGGCAGAGCTTATTTGAGTATACGTCGCCAAGAAAACGCGACTATTTTCCATATATGTATACCCACATAATATATGAGCATGCGCACAATTGGCAGCAAGTTTTAGAAACGTATCGCAAATAATCACCGGTACTAATTAGTATAGCGGCGACGGAATCAGACTTCACCTACTTTAGCCGGATTTATAGATATGAACTTTTGAACCTCTATTTCGGTACCTCTGATGAGTCGAGCCACAGTGAGGCCATCGACCACAAATCACAATATTTCATCGCTGATTATTATTATACACGATAATCGGGACGGAAGTAGTATAATTCCGTTCGCGCCTCTCCGGTACTCATAAAAGATGATATTTTGATATAATATAAGCGCCCTTATCGTACCAAATAGTTTATTTTCCCGCGCTTTTGTCACTAAACGCAGCGCGCGTATACATTAGGTACAATATTGTTAATTATCGCACTCTCTCGCGAGTGCGCCCGTACTCAACGTATATATAACCCGCGCACATCGGCTCCTGTTTATTCACACAGACACGCGTGCGTACGCCGCCCATACATCGGCGGTTGCAAATTTAATAAAACGGCGCTGCGATATGCGGTGGCAAAATAATTCGAATGATGCAGCGAACGAGAGAGAGAGGAGGAAGGTGGGAGGGTAGAAACTATAGAGGAACAATATGCGGCGCGCGCTCTGTGTATTTGTCAAATGAAATCATTGCGGTGTTTGCCAGAACTCGACTATGCGTGCGCCGCCTCCTGTACGTGTGATGACTTCGTTTGGCTCTATATTTAGACTAACTTTGTGAATAATAAGGACCATGAATTTCACTTTTTTTTTCTTTTCTTTTTCTTGACATTTTCTCTCTTTA
Source organism: Torymus auratus (assembly GCA_900474315.1). Classification (NCBI taxonomy): domain Eukaryota; kingdom Metazoa; phylum Arthropoda; class Insecta; order Hymenoptera; family Torymidae; genus Torymus; species Torymus auratus. Next base: position 8,195 of record UXGD01005101.1, read on the forward strand.
TTACGGGCGCATGATAAATATCTTATACCCAGTGCAGCGCAAACACAGCGAACTCGGCGTTAGTTCAGCGAGCGGGAGAAATTACGCGAATTCGTATAGTTCTGATGAATTTTCTCTGTCGCAAACTTGGTTAGATTTATATATATGTGTGATAGACCGTTTTGAAGCTCGTAGCCCGCGCGGAAATAAACTTCCGCAGATGTAAACAGTATTATATATATTGTTTTATTTTGATTAAATAAAAGATGGAAAAAGAAAAGAAGGCGGATGAAGACAGCGGTTCATAAATGCACTGTGATCTCGGCGTGATAATAAAACTATATTGTTTCGTTATAAGCCAGAGAAGACAATATAAATAATTTCTTAAAAAACACAGACTTTATCCTTTTGACACACAATCCCAAAGGGAATGAAGAAAAAATAGAATAAACTCTCGTATCCCTTGGCTGGCGTGAGATGCTCGTTTTTTCTTATATTAATAACAGTGGTACTCGGCAACGAAGAGCTTGCAACCTCTTGTACCTACTTCCCCTGTATTGGCTTGCGCCCACAAAAAATAAATTCATTTTTCACTCTCACGGCAATCAGAGAAAAGATTACAATATATATACATTATTTCCTTTTTACAATCGTCAACATCTCTATATTTAAAACTCAAAGGTCCCGCTAAAGGGAGAAATACCTTTTAATGCGGACGCACACGCGACCCACTATCCACTACGTCTCTAATATTTCCAACACTTAATATATGTATATAATGTGCAACCCGGTCCGTTCCGCTCTCGTGCAACGTGTTTGTATACCGCGAAAATTCAATGTACATAAAGTCCTTTGACGTGAGCGCGAGCGCAAAAATAATGAACGAGTGACGCGAGGGAGAAGGTTGTGGAGCTTTTTACTAAATTGCCGTCGATGCATAAAACGCGCGCGGGTAAAAGCCACGACGACGACGACGGAGAGTTTTCCTCTTTCTCTCGTCAAAGTCAGACGGAGCTAACAACGTTCAAAAGTGGTGACAAGCGCGAGTGAAGAGGGGAGGGGGGGAGACAACGAGGCGGAGTTTTACGGGCGATTCATTCAATTTTAGGGGAGGCGGGGGGCGGAGCAATGAGCGCTGGATAACCAGAGGAGGGGGTGATGGGCAATGGGGGCAACGAGTGACACGCGAAAGTTTTGAGAATGGTGTGCGTCGTTGGAAATTATCGCTGCCGTCCTGCTGCTGCTGTTTTTTTTTTTTTTCTTTAGAAGCGGAAGATCGTAGGACAGACGTCACAGAGACGCGGTTGTGTTCTGTAAGTTTAAAGTTATTTTGAGGGAAAAATTAGTCGACGGCGCGCCGATATATTTTTATCGTTTTTAATAATAGAGATGCAGTAGTGGCAGGATGTTAAGGTATTTTTGTACGCTTGCGGATTTTTTTTTTCTTCTGCGCAGTCTGCGAGGTTTCGCGCGAGCTTGAAAAGAGTTCAACGACGAAAGTTAATGGTCTTTAGGAGTTCTTTAACTTTTTTTTCTCCGTTCAAAATTATGGAAACATATACAAAGTTGTGTAGCAATATAACCTGAAAACTGAATTTTTATTATTAATATCGGACCCATTTATATATTCGTCAAGCTATCGTGAAATTTCTTACAGAGAGATTCTATAAATAATCATTATTCGTCACGTATTTCAATTTTATATGAAAATATTGGTTTAACAAATGAATGCAGCTCGCGTGTTCTAGTTTTATCCTATATGTATTTGATATTTAAATAACTTTATTGGCAATTTATTGATATTACTTCGTTCTAAGAAAATCAAATGAAAAATCGCTTTTTCTACTTTTATCCTGTCTATATTTGAATACTTTGTTTGCTATTGATATTATTTAATTGGAAGAAAAGCAAATAAAAAGCTCACTTTTTTCTATTTTCATCCTATGTGTATTCAATAACAGTACGTGACATTCATATCGCTACCGAAAGTGAAAAACAAAAATACTTTTACTCAGAATAATGCCTCACAAAAATAATTCTAAAAACGTCTACAAAAATTTATTAAAAAAATCTAAAATCATTACGTATATTATACTTATTTACTATAAAGCTTTAGAATACTTAACAATTTCATTGTAATTCTTATAAAATCATAACATTTTTACTATCACACTCATATTTGCTATCATATTATATCTAAGTTGTTAAAATTGCGACCACATATATTCAACAAGTAAACCAACATTTTCTGCTCTGAAAAAAAACAACAACAACCACTCGATAACTTATCAGCCTATATATATATATATACCAAAATACACTCCAGCACCCTTCGCCTCCTACATCAACCTCTCATCTCATTCAGAGAAACTTGCTCTCTACTCTACTGTAACCCATCGCATAAAGAAAATATCGCAGCGCTCCGGCACACACACACGAGAGGAAAGACGTCGCGCTAAAGGAATTGGGAAGGACAGCTATATACATATAGTCTGTCTCTCCGTATACTCTGCGGATCACGTATATATACGGGCGGCAGAGACACTGCGCGTGCCCGGGATCGTCTCCTCGGTATTTATACTACCCATCCTCCCAGCAACGACTCTGCGCAGCCTCTCTATTCTCCACTCTTTACATCCCGTTTTTCTTCATCTCTCTTGCAACTGTTCGCTCTGTAAATTTTCCCTCTTTCAAACCGACTGCGCGGCTCTTCTTTCCTCTTTGCGGTGCGCTGTCACGCTCGCGGATATACGTCGAGAGGTAAAGTCATCCGCGTTATTTTGCCTGCTGCAGAGGAGATATCGTGAGCTCGCGTCGTATAGGAGAGATGCGACCGCGGTTGACGGGCCGTCGTATATGTTAATTCGGCACTCTCCCTCCCCCTCTCTATAGTGTCGTAATCGTGGTCGTAATTTATACCTTTTTTCCTTTGTCCTTTACGCTACTACCTCGGTATACAAAAGTGGATGACACACTAGAATTATGTTTTCTCTCTTTTTTTCTTTCATTCCTATACCGGTAATGCTGTGCCCTTGAGACGGGAACATTATCCGCTTTTGCGCACTATATATATTTCGTGTTTTTTTTTTTATTTGAAACGTCGCCGGTCGCTTGATAACAACAATAATCATAAATGCATATATATATACAATTTTCCATCTCGGGAACAATTTGAGCATTGTGAAAGAGAAAAGCACTCTGAAAATCTGCTTTCCGCTCTTTGACTCTCGAGCTACCTCTTTTCCACAGTAATTAATTAATCGACTTTGCGTCGACTGCGCGACCGGACTGCTGTAAAGAACGAAATTTTTCTCTCTCTTTACTATACTGCCTCCTGCTTTGGCACACACACACACACACATAGCAGCTTCGCGGTTAAAGTGCACAGCAGCGCGCGTTCGCCAAGTCGAAGCGAGAGCGAGAGAACGCTCGGAAATACAAATACAGCCGGGGCGCCGGCCGGAATGAGAATGAGCGAACCGTATATATACCGACGCGAGCAAAAGAGAGAGAGAGAAAGAGAGACCGAGAACGGTCTAGAGTATAATAAAAAATAAACGCCGCCGCCGCAATAGAGAGGGTGTGCGGGATTTTATCTAAAAATAAAGCGAACCACGCGCGTATATATTATATACCCCGCGCTGAATCGTCTAACGAGCGATAAAGGAAGTACGCCGGTATAAGACTGTGTATTATACCTATATATATAAGCCTAGAGTTTAAATAAGTGCGGTTGTCGTAGTTCTGTCTCCTTCTTCGCCTCCTCCCCTCTTGGCGAAACGAACGAGAAACGTCTTCGCGTCGGGCATTTTCTCAGTGTGTAACAGGGACGAGGCGGGTCGTCGTCTCTCTTCTTCCTCTCTCTCTCTCTCTTTCGTCGCGTTAATTACCCGGGAGGAGGAGAGGATTTCGCGGGAGCGGGCGCGTTTATAAGGCCGCTAATTAATCGTCGAGACTCTCGCGACGAACTCTCGCAAACGTCCGTGCCCCTATATATATACAGCTGACGAATGGATTGCAGCGCGCAGGCGGGGTATATATACCCGCGGCGATTAATTGGGCTATTTTTGCCACGACGGCGTTTAGTAAGGTGCTTAACGTATAATCTTGGGGTATAGGGGGGAGAGTTTAGTTTTTATCCGCGAGATCAGGCTGTTTGGCCTTTCACGCACTTGTGGTTGGTGAGAGTGTGTTTTTTTTATGATAATTTTGTTATTATATGTATAGGTGTGTTGTTGAAATTTATAAAGTTATTTTAATTGCGATTGCGCTTGAGGTCATTGTAAATTGTATATATCAGATAGAATAAATCCCGAATGCTATATATTTACGGGATGAGCTCGTGAGTATAAGACAATAATTATGTTGTATGTTTGTATATAATTAGAATTAATATCAACCTGTATTGAAAGAGCAGTTTTTAATATATGGTGTTCCACAAATAATGAATAATCTATAGATTCTGATAATTGTATAGGAATATAATATAGCAGCACTGATTAATAATATCATGGCCGCGGTAATTAATCTAGTTACGATAATTTATATTTTTAAATTACATTCTCCCCAATTGGAACCTGGCACTACATATAAGGGTTCGATATAGGGTAATTATATTTTAGGAGCAATTAGTAATGTAAACAAAAAATCCTTCTCGACCGTGTATTGAGAAATCCGTCGAGATATACCGTGAAAAAAGTCGTTTCCCATCGCCGTGTAATCACAAAACAAAAGAAATATTTTCCTCTAATGAGCCTACTATACACCACCGTCTCGGCAATATTACCCCACCGCACAATAGCCAACTATATCTACTCATTTATATAGGCACTCTGACGACGTGGCGCTGTGCGATTTAAACGTCGCATAAAATCGTCCCATAAGACTTCAAATAGAAGAATAAATGACAATATATATCCTCGAATTAAGATCCCACTCACGTATAGTCGTTTAAGTACGGCATTCCTACATACACACACACACGCGCGCGTGCACAGCCATACATACGCGAGCAGTGCCAGTGCGCGTAACCTAATACTTCCGGCAGGAACTGGCTAATCAGCGTTAATTAGCAGCACGAGTATCATTGCGGCGGATTGAGCGCGCCCGCGTTCTGCACTATAGTTTATACAAGCGCGCGCGCACATGTGTCTGTGTGTAATGCAATATGCAATAAGACAAGTGGACACGCTGAATAAACATATATAAACGATCAATTTGCCTTGTGTGTTGCAGAACGGCCAATACATGAGCGAGCACGACAACGACGGGCTGGGCTTCTGCCCCTACGACCCGCAGCACAACAGCACCGCCGTATTTGTCGGTAAGTTATCTCCTATTATTTTATATATTATTATCCATATTTTGTTTCTCCTCCTTATATACTTGTTATATTCTTCTCTGCGGTTTCCATATCCATCTCTGTAATCGCAAATGTAGGTATATATACACGGTGTTTTGTCTGTACTACCACTACCACTGCTATATAGATACTACTATGCTGCTATTACGATCGAGTGCTTTATGGCGCGTGCTTCAGTGGCAGCGGCGCCGCGGGGGGCGGACAGAGCCTCTCTCCTCGTTCTTTTACGACGCCGCGGGTCTAGGCGAATTCTCCCTTTGTCTACACTTCTTCTTCCGCTGTTGCTCTTCCTCGCGGGAAGAGAACATGAATTCTTTCTTTGCCCCCTCCCCTACCGTCTTTTATAGTGCCGTGCAGTGTGTGTGCTCGAAATCGATTGTTAATGGGATTATTTGTTTATATTTCGCATAGTTTAGCCATTTGTTACACCGATATAATATTCATGTTTCAAAAGTGGCTCACTATAGTGACCTAATAGATTTTCTTTATCTTGCTGATTCGTTGCCTTGCCGTGATGTGGATGAATTTGGTACTTAATAATTCTGGAGAAAAAAATTTTGTTGTGGTTATTTTCGGACCGAATTTGTAAAAATTCTCTGCACTGATCTTGAAGAAATGAAATAGCAATCTACAGTCTCAGAATTGAAGCTCTCAGAAAGGCACACATTATTCCAAACGCTACTTTATCAAAAAGAAAAATATCCTTGGTTTCACAAAAAAGAGATCTAATGAAATCATCACAAAAGTCAACCGAAATAATTCAGGCCACTACGACCTTAACAAACCTACTCGCACGAATTAATGTAATTAATAACCCGAAATGTCAATGCGAGCACTTCGAAAAAGACATCGAATACATACTCTGTCAATGCCCACATTTTGACTCCCAGCGAATTACTTTAATTGCCGAACTCCGGAAAAACTAGCTGTATCTATCACTTTCCTCGTTTACGATTTTGTATATAATTTAATAACGACCGTTTGCCAAATTATATACGATTTTCTTAAAAACTGTAATATTTCTTTGTAAATATGTCAAATATGTACTACCAACTAGATGCGTAGCATAATAATCTCAACAAAAAATTAAACCTGCTTGAATAAAAAAAATGGATTTCATTTCCACGAAAGCTTTAGCGCAAAAGCCACAACTATCTCCTTTCACTCAACTTCCATAGAAAAAGTATGAAATATTCCGAGAAACCTACACGCTGACCCGCACGGCTGCAGCGACATCCCAATCCTCGAACTCGACCGCGTATAGCAACGAAATATCCGCGGGAAGCATTTTAATCGATTACACTCGACCGATGCGCACAAAGCTCGAAGAATTAAAAGCGAGATAAGCCGCGTATATGGTATTGCGTTTTCGCGAGACTCTGATTTCTGAAACGATGGCGCTTGCTGCAGTGATAAAAGTCGCATGCTGGAAGATTACCAAATAGGGCAAAATATGCAAAATAGGAAAAATATGGAGATAGGTATGGCGATTGAAGTAGAGGAAAAGAGCTTTAATTTAAGCTAAAGGTCGTTAAAATCGGTCGGTTTTGGGCAAAATTATACGGGCATTTAAAAATGGCGTAAAATGACAAAAATTAGCGATTTTTCCCGTAATCCTTACGTTTTTGATCATTTTTCGCGATTTTCAAATGCACGTAATTTTGCGCATAATCGACCGATTTTAACGATTTTTAGCTCTTACGAGTTAAAGCTCGTTTTTGTTCTTTAATCCCTTTTCGTGGAACTACAAGTATCAATGCGCGCTTCGCGCGCCATATCGTGGGC
>UXGD01005102.1:0-15318 GCA_900474315.1 Torymus auratus
ATTTTGGCGTGAGATTTCAGATGAGTTCTCAGCTGAGATCTCAGGTGAGTTCTCACCTGAGATTTTTCAGTAGGGGATAGAATAGGATTTAACAGATTTTTCAGATTAGAGTTTAGGCCTGTATTCTGAACTTATTTGTTCAACTCCAATATCGTGTGAGTTCCATTCTTTTTTTTTAATCACAAGGTCAGTTTAAAATTATGAATCATTAAAATTTATTTTGTATGTTTCACGATCGATGCGTTATTGAAATCAATGTGATTCATGTATATGTCATTCTGAAACTACTTACTTAATTTCATTATTTCTGCCATCAGTACTTGCAATATGAAAACTTCACTTCTGTATATTATACTAATATAACTACCCAATCTATTTTTACTGCTAATATCATAATAACTTATTGAATTATATGATTTATACTACTTACAATAAACTCAAATCCCACGAACGAATTCCATGATAATTAAAAACTATATCTTTGAATACATCATCGATAATTCTAAGTTCACATTCTAACGTGACCAACTAATTTTCAGAAATCTTGCTAAACTACATTTTCAAAATCTACATTGCCGATAGTAGCTTCGATTCCTCATACCAAGTCAATAAAAAGTAACTACTTATCAATGGTAAAGCAAAACTTCACTAGACTATGACCAGCCACCATCACCAACCACCACCAACCTATGATCCATCATAAACTCACCAGGCTGGTCCCAACCGACGGCAACAGAGCGCCGGCATCCTTAGGCGACATGTGTAGCACCTCAACGAGCATCACAGCCATAGTCTCGCGTCGCAGTGCCCTTTCAGTGAGGTTAATCGCGTCGGGGCTCATCTCGTGGGAGGCGGCGAGATACCAGGCGGGCGAGTCGCGACTTAGACGCGTGCCCGACTCCATGATCGCCTGTTCCTGCTCGTGGTACCGCTCCATCGAGACGTTCGTACGCCGCTTCAGGTCTTGCAGCATCCGCGGTGGCAGCAGAGAGCCACGCGTCGTTTCTAGCAGGGCTAGAAGCCTGAAACCAGAGGTACAGCGTTATGGTAATTTGGAAAATAGAAGGGTAAGAGAAAGTTAATGGTTTCGGTAATATGGGATATATCGGGATAGATGGGTTAAGTTACTGTGATAATATGGCTTGATGGTTGTTAGCGAGAGGTCGAGATGGGGTTTTTATTTCGTGGCTTTTGCCGTATGTAAATAAGTAATGAATACAGAAATGTCTATAGAGAGATACCAAGCCATTCGATAGGGTATGTATAGCTTTTCAGATAATTAAATACATGTACTTTCATATACTTTCACATTTTGATAAAATTTCTTTTTATTGTAACTCTTCTATCAACTCTTCTGGTCGAATAAAATTTTCAGTCAATTTTTAAATTAAACTGACTATAAGATCAAGAACTAAACATTAACGAAAATAAAATATACACTCTGTGAAAAATGAACTTTTAAGTTATAATAGTGACCGATAAGTGTAATCTATTTGTAATAAAACATAAAAATTCGTTAGATGAAATTTATTTTTCATCCTAGTTTTAGTCCTACTTTAAAAGGCGTATATTTTTCGCCTACCATAATTAAAAGTATTTTCATGAAAAAAGTGACTCTGCACTGTATCTATCTGTACTCAATATTTTGGTCACATCAATTTTCTCCGATAACTCACATCTACGGCGCAGAGTATCTTAAAAAATAAATAATTACTGAATAAGTTATAAATTTACCCTGCGCTCAGACCTCAATCAATTAAAATAATGTAATCGCAAAGTTTCTTATCGATTATCACCACCGTATACTACTATTTATCATCTTACATATTTCAACCTACGCACAAAAAACTTGCGCAAAACCTGAATAAAAAGCTGTTATCCAACCTCATAAAACACTCCTCAATCCCATAAACATCATCCCTTTCATCAAGAAAAAAAAACCACACCGCACGATAAAGTTCAAGTTTGTACACCCACAGCATCACGCGCGCGAAATTCAAACGCGCCTTATTACGTCGCCGCGTCGTAAATCAGCCTGCACGCTATATATTTGCATGCGTGCGTGTGATGCATATTATACCTATATATATACACGCGCGTTTCGCAACGATCCTCACGCCGTACGCGCGGTTTAATACAATTTTATTCCCTCTGCGGTTTTCCACGCGCCAGAGTCCTTGAATTCGCGGCGCGCGCTGTAGCGATTTTCAGAGCATTTCTCAATGGTTCGTTCCCTACGGGGATTGGCAAATGTGTCCACGTGTATTGTCGCGGTACCTATTGCATGCGTGGCGGGTGAAATTTGTCACTGCGACGGAAGTGAGAGAGAGATAAGAGTGGTTGGGTGGCTGAAATTTAGCCGTAGACGAAATAAGAAAGAGATCTGGCGAGATTTTGTCGCTTTGTATTTCGGAATAAGTTGATCCTTTAATTGCAGCTTCCACACATGTTTGTCCTTTGACATAATTGCGTATACGCAATGTTTTTGGAGAGAATGCTTTGGTTTTAATGTTTACGTGATAAAAAGAGTATAATAACTAAATATATTGTAAAAAATGTTTCTCATTTTATGGTCACACCTATAATTTAACTTCACACAGTAACCTCTTCACTTCTTAGATCATCTATTTTGATATAACAGAACCACTGCTGATTTTGGTTAACGAACTCCATTACCCTTTCATCAACCACAACCAACACACCAGTGCTATAGAATTTACCGAAAAACACCTCGCAAATGACTACCATCAGCGACATCCAAATTGTACATTTAAAGCGTAAACCTCGGTACAACGCGCGCGATTCTCTCGGAACTGTACTTATACACTTCGCGAAAGGCAAAGAGCATCGTCGAAGTGATTGATGGCCGTTTCAGCTGCGCAACGTCCCACTGGTGTACCTACCTGACCGTTTGAGTCGTGTTGATTGAATTAACGGCAATTAGTCGCATGGACATTCCCCGATTGCACTGGATCCGATAAATTAAGCGCTCTTATAGCTGTTTCTCGGGCAGCTTGATTTATCGCGTATCGTCACTTTGTGATTTGTGCGTTTCAAAGATTATAAGGGAATATACATTCGGTTTACATTAATAATTATTTTTAATTATCTAGGCTTTGTATGGATCATGTATGTGGTAACACGGTATTCCAAGTACTTAATGTACTATGTGTGCACTGGATGATTATTAGACGGTGCAATGTCTACGTACCTATATGAGTGGTAGTGATTAATGTATGCCCTAGCATGTATGGTGTTCGGGTGGCAGAGGACAGGTACCACTTAAGGTGCCTAATTACGAGAATATTTCATACCTCTATAATTCTCGGATTTAATATAGATACTCTATGTTTAAAAAATTATTAGAACAACATAGTAATTTCGGTGAGAATGTATTGCTGACAAAATTATAATGTACTGTGTATACACTGAGAGGTGTTTGTCTCGAAAAATTATGAACGTCATTGCAAAGTTTACTGTACCATCTCGTAAAGCTAATAGTAGACTAAAAGTTCAAACGATTACCTTAACTTTACGACACAATACAGTAATTTTTCCAATACCATTTTAGCCCAACCCAACGAGCCCTTCGACAGATCGGTATCAAGGTCGCTATCTTCCGCGCCATAACCACGCGCGCGTGCGCCTCATTACACAATCACCGTACTGAGCTACGATTGCCAACAACACACAGAGAGTCACGCGCCGCGTTATTCCAGAGGCGTCATCTCGCGAGTGCGCGCTGTATTGTGAATCCTTTTATGCAAATTCTTCGCTCTCTCGTGCGCGCCTCCAGGCGCAAAGAATGGCAATTTCAGAGGCCCTTTCTTTTCATTAAAAGCAGAACGATTAACGCGGCGCTGTGTTGTGTGCAATTACCGCGCGGGTTTCGCAACGCGACGATGGTTGTTGAGGCCTTCTTTTTTTTTGCTTCTGATATGCGAGTGGTTTAGTGGTCTTTACGTTGGGAGGATTGTTGTTGTTGATCTGGCTAATAAGTGTGTTTCAAAAGAATATAGTATTTTTTTTAATCGTTGGGGTATCGTTTGATAATGTATTCAAAGTTTATTGTATACGAAAAAAGGATAGAATTATAGGTAGATGTGGGGGAACTAAATAACGTTGAAGGATGCTGTGGTGGCGATTTAAAAGGCCAAAGATAAGGATCTGGTGTTCGATGTCCGTTATATATCCTTCGAGTATAGCCTTTTCTAAAATACACGTTAAAATTGCAAATTCAAAAGACACATTAAAATTCATTAGGTTTTGTCTCAATGGTCGGAGAATCAGTCGATTCAATAGCTTACTATTATACCAGTGTTTTTACGTGATTTTGAAGGAGAACGACGAAGATGATTTATTATTCTTATTTACGTTAATCAATTTTGATATAGCTATTATACAAATTTAATTCTGTTTCAATGTCATTTAGGAAAAATGTGTTACGCGCGCGTGTCTGTTCGACTCGTATACTGGATTAAGAAGGATTAGAGAGCTAATGTCATGTTTAGATTCGCATTTGTAATATTAATACCGTAAACACGATGATGGCTGTATATACATTTAGGAATTCATACAAAAACTACCTTATTTTTGTAGACGATGTATATAATAATGTATACTTTTTTATAACTATAATTAAAGCCATACCTTATGCAACGGTTATATGATCTCTTTAAAAAAAAAAATTTTACGACCAAATTAGTATATATAATGTAAGCATGCAGATCACCGAAGATTATAAAACTTTTAATGATGCGTGAGAAGTTGAGCGATACTTCACGCTTCAATCGAAGTGAAAGTGTATTAATTAGGATAATTGTTCCCTATAGATCGGTATAACAATGGAGCTCTATAAGGGCGACTTTCACTTGAAAAAAATTACAATGAGCCATTATTTATACACCGAATAGTGCAGCGTGTGTGTGTAAGTATATCGAAACAAAATGATTGCAAAATTTGGATTAATAAATTAAGGTAATGGCGTCTTTCAATCGTCTGTAAAATGATGAAAAATTACTCGGTATAAAAAAGTAGGTCAGTAATCACAAAACTAAGTCACGACATCAGAACTTCGTCATATCCTGATGGATTCAGATAGCTTTTTGTTCGTCAATTATCGTAGATATTTAAAGAAGTTACAAACATAAGAGCAGGTTACGGAAAACACCGATGCAATCAAACTCCATTCTAAATTAACTCACAATTATCCTTAAGATTAGAACTAAAATCATAAATGAAAAAATCAGGTCACCAACCATTTACAAACTTAAAAACTCGCCTAATATACTCCCATATACTTATACAATTATATGAAACAATAGCCTACGACCCATTAAATCAACAATCACTATAACATTCACCAAATTCTCCCAAACACAGCCCACACAACCGCCCGGAGTAGCGCAAACATCCTGGACCGCGGCGGTGCCCGGAGGACCTCAATCCCCGCATCACGAGACTCTCTCGCCCGTCTCTTCCTCGTTTCGATCTCACTCACTCGCCCTCGTGACTTCCTTGCGTAATCCCTCCCGCGCGTCGCCTCTCTTTCACTCCGTTATGTGTCTCTCTCACATCTGATGGCGAGTAATATATAGTATACACATACACATCTCGCGCGACGAGCCATTGTGTTTTTTTTTCTTGCGTGGAGGTGGTTTTGTGATGCGTTGGATTATGTAAGTGGTTGTATACGTGTGGTTTTGTGTTTGTTTTTTCGAAGGAGAAATGGCCGGTTGTTTGAGGTTTTGCGGGGACGCTTGTGTATAGGTAAATTTTATTAGTGGCGCGGTAGGTACTTGTTGTACGTGAGTTTTAATGAAAGAGGTGTAAGTGGGTGGAAAAATTACTGTGTTTTTGTAGTGAAGGAATTGTAATGTTTTTGGAAAAAAGCAAGATTAAAGTTCCTAAAATATCTAATAATTTTCTTTTTTACTATACTCTCTGATTATCCTATCGAATTTCAACGTTTACCAATTACTATATACCTAATATACGTTTACGTCTATACTGTATTTAGCATGCTTATAATCTTTTTCTTTTCTATTAGGTCATCTTCACTCGGTGACACCATTACATCTATCTACATTAAATTTAACGTTCAATTTCATACATATACATACATACATGTCCATATACTTTTTACAGCAATGAATATATTATTCAACCGGTAACAATGTTTTCCCATTGTCTTTTGATATTTTAACCGATTACAATTTGTACAACAGCCCGCATTCTCCAGTCACACGTAGTTTCCAAACGAAACCAATCCACACCTGAGCCGCCTATGATGGGAAACGAGACCGAAACCCAAACGCAACCGCGAAGCGTGAAATGAGACTGCACTTATATTATCCTTCGCGCGGGATTCATGAATGGAAGCTTACTCGCTCGCGCCACTCGTTTAACACGTCGTAAAGCGCGTTTATGCCCACTCATCTGTTTGAATGCTCTGGCCGCAAAAAATCTCGCGGCACACACGCACGCGCTTTACTTACTATAACCGTATACTTCTATATTAGGTGTGTTGCTGAACGATTTCGAGTTTACACTCGCGTGTGCTGTCACCACAAGGGTAAACCGATATATAGTCGATATACTTTCCAAAATACCCGAAATTTACACAGCTCGAAGTAAAAGGAATAAATTACCGATTTTGTTCTACCCCGCTGTTTACTTGTTTCTTTCTCTCTCAAAGCAAAGCGAAATTCCAACATATCCCATGCGTCAAAATACCTTTACCTATATAGCGCGCGGCAAATTGAATGCACACCGTTGTGCTCACCTTCGCCCCGAAAACGCAACCGTGGGCGTGTGGCAATTACCTCATCCTATTTGCGATTCAATGACTGAAGCTCTTAAGTGTTAAAATCTCAATCTTCTGCGGGTCTTTATAAGGACCAATCGCAGTGCGTGTCGCGCCTGGGCATTTGCATATGAAAGAATGCACTTTTCTTACATTACTATACGAGCGAGTTTATGTCGCGTATAGAGGAACGGATAAGATCGGTCTATTGAAAGTGGCGAAGAGTTCGACAAACTGGTTGTTACACTGTGTATATAACGCTATTGTTTTTAAATGCTGTATAGTGAACTGTTATCAGTCGAGTGTATAAAGCAACCGGATTATTCTTTTATATCGGAGAAACGGGTTTCTGACAATTGTGTTCCGTAGTCAATCGGTTATTTCTTCGAAATTTAACTTTCTAATTCTATCAATAGCTTTGTTTATGAATACTATTCACAACTCAATTATAACTAAGATCGCTACAATTTCTTTTTTATCGAATATATCACACAGGTCACTGTATCAATCGGTTACCACAGCAGACAACATATACACAGCTATGTCCCGAACGAATATCCCCTCCGACCCATCAAGATCTTACGATCCGATACTATATATCGGCGACGCAATCTTCGGGGCTAATAGGCCACGTCTATTATTCGGTCACGTGTACGCTAATTGAAGCTGATGCCGCCGTGCCGATCGACTTTCCAGCTCTGGATTGCACAAGAGGATTTTTTCGCGAGAGGAAGTCGGATTGGTGAGAGAGTGATTTTGTTTACGGTTACGTTGGTTTGTATCTAAATAGAGGGGTTCTTTATGGGTGGGGAGGGTGATTTTGCGGTTTTGTGTTGCAATTGATGAGTTATTGGTAGAGGTAACGGGTTGGGTTGAAAATGAAACTTATAGGGTAAAGTGTGTACCCTAGTTTGTTCTAATCGTGTTTTCATTAATCTAATAAATTCTTATCACTGTACATTTTACACGAGATATAGTCTAGTTATTTATTAGTTTTAGTTTAGTTACTATTATTTATAGTAAAACTTTATTTTATATAGATTAAATTTGATTTCAAAAGAAGTTGAATAAAATAAAAAAAGAATTTAGTAATTCAGATGCAAATGTATCCTTGTAATATTGTAAATATATCGACATTGTTTCGATAAAAGATTATGTAAACAACAATGTTGTCTTGCTTATGACTTGTGTCAATAATAAAGGTTGCTTGTACAGTATTAGTTTCGACAAACGGATTTTAATTTTACTATGTCGATAAATCATATGAAAAAGTCGTAAATTGGGTTATAAAAATACGGCTGTCGAAAGAAAACTGAAATACGTAAGCTAATATTGCAAAACAATCGCAGATATTATTTTTATCAATGATTCGAAACTATTTATTTTTATATACCTGTCGCAATAATAAGTTATGAGATTATATCTCCAAGATAATGTTATAATTGCGACTACACATATATATAAAGTGCGGCATGAAAAATACTTAGACGCGCTTATATTTTTATAAAATGCAAAGTTTTAATCAATATAATTTTCTATATAAACATAAATTTTATGAGTAATATTACCATAATAAAATATATAGGTATACATGCACTCTGAAATTTCTCCATAAAAGAAATGGTAATGTGCATGCATATATATGTATAAGAGGAATATAACTTAATAATTTTTAGTGAATACATCGTTGTTTTACTATAAGCCTTATGCATTTTAAATATCTTTATAATTTACTTCGCTATGAATTTGCATAATTACTCATGTAAAAAAAAAGGTTCACAGTTTATCATAAACAGTCGGATATTTTACTTCTATTACTCAATTTCATTATTCTCATGAATATTTATCGGGTATACACGCGAAACGATTGGATCGGTTCGCGAATGAATAATTTCAAATTAGTGGATCTTGATATCCTATCCCATTCTTCATTTTAAAGACTTCATGAAATTTTAAATGTAGTTCAATAATTATTCGCCTACTCGAAAGTTATGTTCTCGTCGTATAATAATATATGAGATTTTGTTTGCATATTTTAAAGTAAAATCGTTATCTAGGCACTTAAAAATTTTTAGAAAAAAAATCTCTGCTCGTTTTTAAGTTATGTATATTTAAGAGATTATAGAAGTGTAAAAAATTAAGAAAGTAACTCATTCAGTATACTGTATGTGTACACAGTTTATACAAACAAAGTAATATGTATGCATACAGTGTATGCACATATAGATTTTTAAACATGCACGCTACAAGTGGCACTTAAACTGCACTCAAACCTTACAAAGCTCAAGAATAAAACTGTTGGTCTAGATCTAGCAGATTAGTGCGGTTAAAAAAATGTATAAAACTAACCCGGCAGAACTAAATTTTCCAAGTTCCAGAAAAATATTAAAGCTACAAAAACATCGAAATATCTCGTACTTTCTTCTGTACAATTTCAAACCCCACCTAAAAAAAAAAGCCATAAACCTGACTTCTCACTCCCCTTCGTGAAAATTTCACGTCGAGCCGCGCGCGCGACGCTGTGTTTACGTCCGCGGCGATTTATCGGTCAGTAGCGCGCGCGCTGGAAAGAGAGAGAGAGAAAAACGCCGGTATTTATAGAAAATGAAGACGGGAATGTGCAATTTGCCGGTGAATCGCTGCTCAATGAGACGGCGCTCGTGCGATTGCATCGTCGCATTGTTGCGCCTAATCGGCTCTTTCATCTTTTACGACTGCACGCGTGCGCGCGCAAGCGATCGACAATCGCTCGATTACTTTTTTCTTCGTTTTTTCTTATAGGCGCGCGTCGTGATGCGCAAGTGTGTGTGGCTGAGGATGGTTAGTTAGTGGTTCTGATTTATCGTTTATGTAACGACTGGGAGGGTTAATAAGGGTGTGTGTGTGCGAGATGATCATAGGTTGGTAGTAAAGTTTTCGTTTTTTGTTATTTTTCTGATGTTTTTGTTTTCGGTCGTTTGATTTTATATTTTTTATGGGAATTTAGTTCTTTGTGTAATAAATGTTACAAATTTTTATAATTATTATATGATTCTAAAAAAAAGAAGCAAATAAGTGGTTTTTAAAAATTGAATTAAAAAAAATTTATCCAAAACAAAAATAATGTATCAAGTCAAAAGCCATAAACATACAGATAAATTAAATTTATAGCAGAATATCAGAAACTCCTATTTATAAAATCATACAACTTACCACTGCGATAATTAAAAATTATTAACAATGTAAAAAAGAAATAAGAAAACATAGTTTTATGCTATTTCAGGAGGAGTGACCTGAGCGGCACAGAACTAGTTAAGTTTTGATTTATATTGGCTTTATAGAAACTGCATTGCAATGCATTAAATGTACGCAAGGGGAATTATTCATAATTATTTGTACAAAACGGTTTAATCAAACGATTTACGATTACAACGCAAGATCGCTATCGTTTTAATTGTGTGTACTTTTCTCGTTATGACTATGAAGTAGCGTTGTAACTCGTCAAAGATAATTGCCATTATTTTAAACAGCGACTTCTGAATGGTGATTTAGGCTTCTTTGTTAAGCAAAGTGCTCTTGTTTGCTGGGAATTTGAGGTTTCGTGTAAAAACAGTTTTTTGCATGAATATTAATTTCATAGTAATATTATTCCTGTGACGTAAATAATTATTTGTTTTTTCTCAAAATACAGCGTATATTTCAGCTTTGTTTACACATCATAATGATTGCGAACTGTTTTTAAAATTTAAGAATTTCTTGTTTTATTAAACGTTCTTTCACTCTATTATTTTACTATGAATAAAAATATATTTATTATTTATTTTCTATGGTATCTATTTTTAAATCTACTATTTCTTTCTGTTATAAATTTACAGACATTTACATTGAAATCCATATTTAGGAATTCAACGGCACCATTTACATCCAAATCCTTACAGATCCTCTAACCCAATTACAGCTAAAATCTCTCTAAAGGTATATACACGCGGCACTTACCCAACGACGAGGCAGCAGGCTATCCTCGACATCGCGATGTATCGGCTCAGGCGCACTGGCGAAATGGTTTTACCAAACTCGTCGAACTCGCCGCTGCTTTAGCAAAGGCATCTGTGGGTGAACGGCTGCTGCTACTCCCGCCACTCGCGAGGTATGTATGTATGTAAGTGAGACTGCAAAAGCCAATTTTTCAGACGAATGTCGCGGTCGCTCCGCGAGTGCGTGGGAGGTTGAGTGGATGGATGGTTTGAGATTTTGAGAGAGTATATACGAGTGATTTGAAAATTTTTAATAAAAAATAAGGACAATCTGTGAGATTAGTGTTATAATCTTCGTTTGGAAGGAAAACAATAATTATATTCAATTATAAGAACGACACGTTATTTTCTATGAATTATGTTACAGATATCTATCAGCTGACAGTAAGGTACACCTATGGTATGCGAATGCTTTTTATGTAATTTAATTTTGAAAGGAGCCAAGCCGCCGAGACAAAACAAACACAATGCGCTGTACTCGGTCGCAAGATAAATTGTGCGACTTTTGAGCACTTTCGACGTCGGCGTTATAAATGGAATATATATCGCGGACTCGGCGCTAATACAGCATTACGCCGGGCCTATAAAGTTATCCAACCGCGGCACCGCTACGATCCTGTTCCATTTATATATCGATCGCGCGGGTAAGTATATTCGCCGATTGAAATTTCGAACTGCTCGTAATGCTGTTTTTAGGTGTGTAATATATTTTCAATTATTGATATAATGATAGTAAATATTTTGTATGGGTAGAAAAAATGTGCAGAAGGAGGAGAATTTTTTTATTAAATCGGTATTCCACTGGAAAAATTAAAATAAAAACAAAAAAATTCGCTATAGATATCAAAGTGATTTTTGTAGGAGTATATATTAAAATTCCAACGAATATATTTTCGATTTTCACTAAGAACATTTTCTCCCTTTTACTTCCAACGCGCAAAAATAAATTCTCCGCACAATTATCATCAACTCTCCCCAAAAAATCTCTCACCCCACATACCTATAAAAAAAAAACACCTCAATCCCCATCCATCTCCCAATCCACACAGCGCGACCGCAAGGCTCACAACCGCTTTCCCCTCAGGTAAAGAATAAAAAAAAAAGATCGGCACCGTAAACAATGGGACTTGACTTCCGTGCGAGCGGAGATTACTTACGCACACGTATAGAGAGAGACGCGCACATAGACACACACGCGGGATGAGAAACCGCGAGGAAATATATATATAAGGGACGACCGCGCGCGCGTCTGTGCGGAGTCGAACTGCGGGGGCCTGATGCACCGTCGCGGAGAAAGACCGCGAGGCGAGTGCAGAGAAAGACACGAGAGAGCGTTAGGAGAGGGGAGAGAGGAGATCGGTGTGTAGTGTGGATTAGGATCGGTGGGAGGAGGTGAGGTGTTGCCTGTTGTGTATGAGTGTGGCTATGTGTGCCGGTGATGATGGGTATATTTATGTGGAAAAATGGTTTTTGAGAGCGGATTCTGGGTTGGAAGGGAAAATAATGCGTGATTTGGTGGTAGAGGTGCAGGTGGAAGGGTGGGGGATTGTTTGGCTGGTTGAGTAGGAATAGCAAGGGAAAAACGATTTGTAACGGTGATCCTTCTACTGATGACTTAAGAAAGTATTAGTTTCTTCCTCTGATTCTGTCCATCACTTACTCGTTATCATAACAAGTGTATGTATTACTGCAATGATCATTTTATAATTATGAGTGCTCGCCATTACAGATTCCTTCATCGAATTTATTGGATTATCGAATACCATATGACAAAGATAATTAATGAACATCAAATATTAAATGAAAAAAAAAACTAAGAAAATACTTGATTTATTTTATGTTTTTAGACCTGTATCTAATTGTGTAAGGATGAAGTCACTGACTAATCTTTTACCCTTCTTATAAATAGATCTAATTATTTTAATGTGTACTTTTTAGGTGGCCACCCAAGAGTTACAGTTTAAAATTAATTGGTCTAAAAACTCTCCAAGGATGGTTCGTTTTACTTGTCCCGTCTTACGATAAATATAAGTGTAACATTACACGACCGATTTTTTACGATAGGTACATCAATTTATTAAAGAAATAATTGTGTTACAAAATATTTGCATCACGGATCAAGTATATCATTTTAAGTACGTTAAGTGTATAGGGTCTTTAAAATCTAATCTAATCGCATGTACAATCACATACAAGGTTAATAGCCCATCTTTAATCAATTGTATAGTTTGATCTTCCTTCCGTCTATAAATTAATGAGGTTCCATAAAAATGTTTGATATAATAAATAAATAGCTCTGTATAAGTGTTAGATCAAGTATAATTTTTCAACGAAAACAGGCTCAATTACAAAGATTAATAATAACAATAATTATATATAAAATATTAATAGAATTCTCAAATCATATTTTATCGATTTTTTTATTAGTTTTATTTTGAAGATGAGCTCAATAAATAATCTTCTTTCAAGGCAAATGAACTCATAAAATTTAATATTATAGTCACTTTTTAACGTAGTACGCCTTATTTTTATTTTTGCCGGTTTAGTCATAAAAAAAAATCTGTGATGCATCTGCACACGCGTTACCTTTCTGAGTGAAAAATTGTTCATGTCATTTTAAATTACGTGTACAGTCGTATATAAATTCTCTCTCACCGTAATTCGTTTCAGATTACGTAAATTATTCTGAAAGTAATTGTGCTTTACATATAAAGAATCGTTTACGTAATTATCTGGTACACATCAGTCGATTCGAAGCGAATGGATTATTCATCACGTTCAATGACGGTGTGATTGAAGCTTATTGTTATTTAACCCTCTATAAGTGACATTTTAGTTTTTTTTTCTAAAGATAGAGATAAAACTTTGGAATTCCTTCATTCTTTTTATTATTCTCGAGCTTTTCATTCTATAGTACGAAATTTTTGTAGGGACACTATACGAAAAAAATTAACGTAAATCACTCTTCTAAAAATTCTAGAATATGGTGTAGGCTTAAGATCGAGGACTCTGCAGATTGGGAACACTATACAATATAGTAATTTTATACTCTGAAAATAATATTATAAATTTATTTAGTACATCCAGACAACCTGCTCTCACAAAACACTTTTATTTTAGCGACAGACCCGTTCTGATACAGCATTCAACTATCCAAAAAACTCCTCTTATTAAAATGTTTCCCCTCCCACAATCAACCCACATTATTATCACCTACTAAACCACTCCAACCTCGCTACATCCAATTTTCCCGCACACACTCATACATATTTCCGCGTTCACCGCGCGCATATACACTTTCGCGAAATATCACGTGCCTCCGTGTGGCCGCCGATCCCAGTCGCACAGCATTGCGCGGGATTCCGATCGGGATCAAGGCTGCTGTATACCACACACAAGCGGCGTGCACCTTTGCACCTTCACCTTTGCAGCGCGCGAGGGGAGATGACGACGATGGCGATCGCGAGAGCGGGATTAGGTGTCGTTTCGCGATGGTGAGTGTATTAGAGGGAAATTGCGAATGATGTCGGTAGTGTTGGTGATTAGCTGGGGATGTCTATAAAGTGTTTCCTGGAATAACACGTGTGAATTGGATGTGGTGCTGAGTGGTGGGAATGACGGTGATGTTTGTAAAAGGCTTCGGTTTTTAATAGTTAAAGTAGAGGTAAATGAAGCTTATAGGTAGTTTTTTGGTAAGGGATCGGTGGGCCAGTAAAGAATCAATGTTGAATATATTTTCAATTGTTTAGATTTGTTTTATTAATGGAAAAGAATAATCATAAATGCAGCACACTTATTATTCCTATCCAATAATGGACTCGTGTATAACATTAGTTGCACAAAGTATAAAGACAGAGTATAGGTATGTAATAAAAATAAATTATTTTTTAATTGTATAACGAAGTGTAAAGTAAGTAAAAATATATATCTATATACGAGATAGTTTTCCACTCGATTTAAGTGAAATCCTTGCTTATAATGCACAAATTGCACCACTTAAAGTGATTTTTCACTTAAAACGCAAAA
This sequence comes from Torymus auratus, assembly GCA_900474315.1. Lineage (NCBI taxonomy): Eukaryota > Metazoa > Arthropoda > Insecta > Hymenoptera > Torymidae > Torymus > Torymus auratus. Next base: position 14,845 of record UXGD01005102.1, read on the forward strand.
GTATAGGTATACAAGAAACTGCATTTACATAGTCAACTGCAATTAATATGAATGAATCATCCATAAATACTTGCATTGTAAGTAAATAATCGAAGCTTTGTAGTATAATATATATACAATAGTTATTTGTTCAAGTATATACGGCAAATGATATCCCTCGAAATTATTCATCAGACTTATTCCTCCAGCGTATTTATTAATGTCAATAACAGGTAGAAACGGCGCTCAGCGGCAATGAGAGGACCGACCCCTGCACTTTAAGTAGACTCCGTTCATGTCCCAATCCGGGAAAACGATAAATGGGGGAAACAAACTATATATATGAGCGACAATAAAGCAATTACGGAAACTCTCTCGGCAGAACATCTGCTCGTATCGTTTTCACTGGCTATGAAACATTATTTTTCCTCACACCGGGCCGAAAGTGCCTCATTCCCGCCCGGCTCCGAAACGGAAATATGGCATTTTCGGCCT
>UXGD01005103.1:0-15313 GCA_900474315.1 Torymus auratus
AAAGTTTTTGCAAAAACCACTTGATATTTCGACTTGAAACTTTTACTGTGTGATAGTACGTTCAAAACTGCAGAAGGATGTTCTCTTGATTTTTTGTGATTCTACATATTTTATTTTTAATAAGCTTAAAACTGTGTTAATTGCTCAATCGGTAATGGTAGGACTATGCCACCCCGTTAAAACATCTTAATGAGCATTTTTTTTTCGACAATTTTTTTTACCGTTACAAAGCTTCCTCTATGAGGAAGCAAAATTAATGCACATTACTCATCACATTATAGTTATAACTCTCGCACTGAGAGAGTATATTAGTCGAGTTTGGAACGCAACTTATTCGACCCGAGTAATGCGATGATCACTTGCTTAAGTGCAGAACCCATATCTATATACATTGGGCAAAATTCCACGAGCCAGCGCGAGCCCACATGGATTCATATTTTAATTAGCGAAAGTGCTTGTATTCGTCGGAATTATCGTTCGCGGCGACTAATGAAAATTTCCGGGAATTCCGTTCAACTTACCGTTAAAAAGTTGGAAATTGAAATTAATACAACATATCCATTGCATTTCGCAAAATTACAGGACGCGTATTATGTGGCAAAAAATATATCCGCGTTCCGGTAGAACCTGCATGTGTGAAAAATTCGCATTTTTCGGCTTAGATTTCGCTATATAGCTGCGTATGGCACCATTTTTTACGAGCCCTCCAATACCAGCGCGAGCTCGGAGAAAAAAAAATATTTGCCGTACGGTGTAAATACCGCTGGTGAATTTTTTATGCGCAACATGCGCTTTGCATTCTGTTTGCCGTGGTTTCATGAAAATTATACGCACGCGCATTATAAATATTTCACGGAAAAGTAAAAATTCTTGTGCAGACATATACGGTGTTGAAAATTTTTGTTCCTTATACGAACGTGCAGCTTTTATGTATTACCTGGGTAGTATAAGAGTTCTATACGGTCCTGCAAGAAAAGGACACGCAGCGGTGCAAAACACACAACTTCGCCTTGAAAGCATTTTTCAGACTTTGATTGATGACTGCCCGAGTCATTTGGTCCGACGGGATATTTTTCACGGTAGAAGCAATCCTTTTCTTTAAAATTCAAAATAGCCTTTTGACGCAGTAATTATTTTTCTTATCATTTTTCATTCAATAATATTTATGTTAATTCGATAACATAGTTTAAATATATTATCATTTCCAAATCCCAAAAAAATTTACACAAGCTGTCCTTGCGAAGAACTTGCAGTGCAGAAAACTTTTGAAAAGTCCTCGAATCGATATATACCGAATGTTTTCTATTACAATTTTACTACCCTACATATTGAATTTATACTTCGGCTTTACTGCCAAGTCCACGCTGCCGAAGGCCATCCCCAACAAAAAGCTACACCGCTTTTCTATCTATCCCAACATATCCAAAGATATCTATGTATATATACATTGGAATCGCCGATAAAGATATCCATCTTAAATACTTCTCATTTTGCGCGCGCGCATCCGAAAAAATTAATGGTCCATCTCACAGCTCCGTCGTGTGTAATGCGATCGGAATTTAGGGTTTACGTCAGTGCGCGCCCGAAAAGCGGTTAAATGACATGGAAAAATGAATTGAGAGCTTACGATATCCCCTTTAAAAGCGTTTATGCAAAATGAGTCCTGGGAGAGATTAACGCTTGAAAAGGAATCATCAGCTCTATATACGAAACTCGCGCAAATTGCAGGAATTTGAAAAATCTTTCGCTAGATATGTATCTGATTTTCACATGATATGACGTCAATTCTTTGTAAATTATAATTTAAAAAAGTATTTTATCGTCAAGTTCCTTAAAATTTATAAGATATTTTATTATATAGTCAAAAACATCTTCTTAATGCCTCGAAGCTTACCGTACAGCATACACTTCTCCTTAAAAAGAAACAAGCAACTACATAAGACACTTTTTCGTCCGACTAGGCAACCTCGCCGCTCTCTTTTTCATCTAAGTAGACGTACATTAACGCTAAGAGGTCTACAAAAACGTCCACAAGAATCCTCGCGCGTCAGCTTCGTCCACTAAAAACAATCTCCGGGACCCATCACACCGCCTATGTATAACGACCGAAACTGCCGAGAAAAATTAATAACTCGCCCAATCACTGAGGATATATGAGCCTCGATTTATTATTTCGCTCGTACGCGCGTCTGCGGGAAAGTTCTCTCTCTTTTTTTTAACGTCTGCATTAAGTTCTTTTGTTTCTTCGGCGTGCGCGGGGGGCTTTCAGCGCCGATCGTAATTTCATGCATAAAGCAGCACTTGGAAAGTTTCTTTCTCCTACCCCTCCTCCTTCATGCCGAAAGAAGGATTTAACTTTCATAGATTTTCTCGAGAGATTGGTCTTGCAAACTTATATAACCCACGTGCGATTCGGAATTAATTGACAGATTATGTTTCATTTCTTCCTTTTCTTTTTTTGTCGGATTTTAATGCGATATTTTTGAAGGGATATTAGATAAAGTTTTGTGTTATTTTTTTTCCAGGGGTTGGGTGGATGGGATCGAGGGGGAGGATAAGAGCGGAACGAAATCCGTATTATTATTATTATATACGTGGTGTGAAATTTCACGAGTCCGGGGAAAAAGTGACACGCTCGAGTGTTGGTCGAAAGCTGAGAGAGAGTCGGAAAAACCGGTTAAAAGTGACGAAATAATGCGAGCGATGCTGTGGATATATATTGCGTTAACGCGAGAACTTTTAGTGTCAACTTTCCTGGTGCTTGAAAGAGTCAATTTTTTGTTAATAGAAGGATGACGGAGGTTTTAAATATTCATTTCCGTTTAAAACTATGTTTTGCTTGGTAAAGCTTGTGCTTATATAATCAAATGAATTTATATAAACTATGATATGAGCTTAATATTCACTGAATTATCTGAGAAAAAAAACATACCATTAATTGGTTGAGTAATAGCTATAATCTTTTGAGCAATTTAAAAAATAATTTTGCTGACGACATATTATATTCGTAAATGATTTCCGAGAGAACCAATTTATTCGAAAAATGATCTGCCAATTTATGACTGTATTACCCGCTTTTAGCTCGAATTATCTTATAAAACCTTTTTGCATGTTAAACACGGTAGGTATAGATATACTCTATATAATACGCTTCCCACGTATTTTCAATTTTCGCATATCAAAAGGCACTTTACTCTTTCACACATCATTAATAAACGTATAAAAAAAATTTAGTTTCCTTACTCTTATACTATACTCTGTAATTGAAATCAATTAACCTCTTACAAACACCAACAAAATTAAAAATCTATTCTCCGAAAACCCGCCACTAATTCCTTCCATATAAATGTAAATTACAACATCAGCACCGCGCCGCGACCTAGCACGTCCACCCACCATTAATCTCACTACGGCTCGCAATAAAATCCCCACTTCCAAACTTTCGGTAAAGTACTTACTTTTTTTCGCAACCGCAGTCCGCCGAGCGCGCCCACACGTCCGTCCGCGCGTCAGAGCCATTCAAACTCGTCAATATTTCTCTCTTACCCCCAATAAACATATATATACATATACAACGCAATCGATATTTCTATACGCAGTTACACACAGAGAGATCTACTAACTCTCTCTCTCTCTCGCTCACGTATGTATATACACGTGTGTGCGCAATTTGCGTTCATTCGCGATCGATTATTGTTTTCGAATCCCCTACGCTCTCTCTCTCTTCTCGTTCGTTAGCGGTGTCAAACGCACGCATATCACGTGTGCGCCCTGACGCAAGGACTCGGAATTCCGTCGTTTAATTCCTTTTTTTCCTCTCTTCCTCTCTTTTTTTCTCTCTGGTATATATATATACGCAGCAGTATAATGGACGGATTGGTTTTGTTTTGGTGGAGGCGAGGCGAAGGGAGGAGAAGGAGGATTGCGCATCGAGGCGCGAGGGATATACGCTAATTAGTCGATTGGCTCGGGCTTTGTTTGCTCGCGAGAGAGAGAGAGAGTAGCGCCGCTCGATTGCGTAATGGGATTCGTTTGAATGGAGGACGAGGCGGTTTATGGATTCGGTTTCGTAATGGAATAAATGGCGGCCGCGAGCGCGCGTTGAGAGGTATAAGGATAATGAAGCGCGTTTGTTTTTAACGGGTACATTGGACGCGCATTAGCGGCTGGTAATCTCACTGTCTCTCAGTGCGATGCTGATCATTAAAGTATAGCATTGTTGGGTGTGCGCTTTTACGAAACGATTTAACGGCGCTTTACCTTGAACAGGCGCGCGCCATACAGCAATTTCAGCTGTAATTAGGAAAAAATAGGAGGGTGTATCCGTCCGTAAACACATAGTGATAAATAAGAGTTAGTCCTTATCGGTCAAGGACACACGTGTGTAAGCTTCGTCAAGGGTCGCACTTCGTGATGACTCATTTTTCAGGCGAGGATATACACGATTGTGATAGCAAACAATGTCAGCGGTGACAGGTATTTTCTTCCTTTCGGAGAAACGCAAAAAATGATGTTACATAATAACGGTGTGTGTTGCATAATCTGCGTATTGTGTGCGAGAGCAGCAGGTATTATCAATGAAAAAGTGTTACCGCGCATAGTTGGACGGGAAACTTTCCAAATTATTCTTCGAAATGGGCTCCTAACGCGGAAACTAGAACCAATTCGGTACGAGAGAGAGAGAGAGGAGAGTTCTGACGACCGCAGCAAACGTGTGCGAAAATTCACGCGGGATTATAACTTCTAAAGCACTTTATTCTAAATGTTGACGCGCTAACCCCGCAACAAACATTGTTAAATTTCACGATTGTTAACGTTATTTATACAGACATCGCAAGGTAAAAACAAATTTGAGCTCTTTTTTATTATGTGAGATAGTTTATTAGAGCTACAACTATTTCAGGAACTTGTTGTGGAAGGTAATGTGGTAGTCGGCATGATTAGTATTTTTCCTCGTTAGAGAGGACGATGCGTATCAAGTTTGCTCAGACATTGCTTTATTAAATTTCGCGCATGGTTACTGAAGAATGTTTGATCTCCATACATGCCCATCATTTACTCTTATGAATGAAATTAAATTTTTCTTGAATTAAATGATACAAAATCGAAATTTAATTTAATTATTATTCGTAAGTATAACTACAAAAATACCTGTAATAAAAATAAACAATCTACACTATTGGAATATGTATTTATCTTCATTTAAAAAATATCTAACAGAAATAGTATACAAAGTAATGTTGGTTTCTTGAACTACGATGACGTTCCCCGTATGCGTCTTGTTGATCAAGGGTTGGAACAAAGGTGTCGCAAAAGAATAGAACAGTTTTTCCCAACCCTCTGCTGCACTCATGCCCACACGCGTCTACCGCAGGCGTTACCATAATTTACACTCCTCTATATACCATTCCGCAATACCCATATAATGCAAGCAAACACACGTCCGCGCTATACCAAATCCTCTCTCCTGCGCGGCTCGAACAATACCTCAGAGCTCAAGGCCTCTCTCCCTCACACCCTCTCAACCGTACCGTATATCCACCTTCTGCCTCATAGGTATTCCGCGCCATGTCCGCGACGCGCTGCAACTCATCCTTCCTCCCCCCCAACCCTCCCGATCCCATCGATCAGAAGCTGCTGCTGCTGCGGTACTATCGTCGCGTGGAAAGAGAAAGTCCCGCGCGGGTAAACAACCGCCCCGGCATAATTAATTATTTACACGCGGATTAGCGACGCGACGCGCCGGCTAGCCTGAATGCGCGGTTGTGTGTGTGTGTGTATATGTGTGAGGGGGGAGACGATCGATCCGCGAGAATCGAGTGGACGCTTGCGTGCGGAGGAGAGAGGGAGTGCTATGTGCAGCTTTGGCTAGTGTATATACCTAGGTGGAATTCCGAAGGGCAGTGGCTGGTTGTGTTTTTTTTCGGTTGGGGGGGAGGGGGGAAGAAAAATCTATTGCACGTGGCAGGTGATAAAGTATATTAGCGTGAAAAATTGTGGTTGATGACGAATTTTGTTTTATGGTATAGTAAACAAAATGTTGGTGAGTAATAGTGGATTAGGAATAATAATAAAATAAATGGACGATGATATTGATTAAATTGGGGTGATAATTGTTTTGGAAATTTTCCTGCATTTTTAATAATAGTTGTACAATTTTGAGTTAATCAATGCAGAATGATTCAATGCAGAACTATTTTCATATTTTTCGCATGAATATTATTTCCAAACATGAAATTAGCCAATACTTTTAGCTGCACTTCGACATTAATCGCGTTCTCTCTTTTATAAATGGAAACATGAAATTCATAAACATTCTTGATGCGTTCTCTGCGATTGAGCTGATGAAGGCAATGGAATGATGGCATACACCGTAGCGAGAAAACATAGTAAAATCGAAATACAGATGCACGAATTTTTTAACGAATTTTGCACTGGCACTGTACAGTGGCTCGGGGATGGGAACGTCCAATAGACGATTCCCCAATTAAAAGTAGCGGTGAATCAAATTTTAATTGAGGGGATCAGCATGATTAATCTTGATATTGTATTGTCTTGACTCAATCTTCTCAAGACAATAATCGATACAATATTTATATTCAGTTTTTGATACAATATCAAGATTGTGGTATCAAGAATGTAAAGAATCTTGCCTTGTCTTGAAAATAACAACATTTTCTAACCGTACTAATTTATCGAAATAAATCATAACTCAATAAACTTCGGTAGTTGCTGACGACCACCTATTAACGAGATGTTCGAGTGATAAAGATTGTCGAGGTAATCGGCGATGCTCTATATATTCCCTCTAGCCGGCTTATTTAGGTACATGAGGCCACAGAGGGGGTGTGCCGCCTGGCGTCTGCCTGCGAACTAGACTCTGACCAGCTGCACGTATATGGCGGGAAAAATCAAATTTCAAATTTGGCTTTCATTTATGTGTGCCAAAATTTTATGGTTTTCCTATTAAACCTAATGTATTTGTCTATTAAATTATGTTCAGTTACATTATTCTTAAAATTTAGTAATTTTAATACTTAAAAGTTTTTTAAATTTAAGGACATTTTTAACGGTGAATTATTTAAAATGGACTGAAACCCAAATATCGGGGGGAGGGGGGGAGCGATGCGAGGTCCTCGCAAAAAGGGAGTTCCGAAGACGTGCGGTAGTGAACCAATCAATTATTTAAAAAATTCTTAAAGCCGAATAGCCGGAGACTGCGAGTTCCAAGCAAAAAGAAGCAGTTGTTGAGACTCGCAGACTTTTTAATAATCCACTCTCTTACTGTCGCTCGTCTACGTAACTCACTTTTGTGCGTGCATGGGCCTCGCGTTCGCAGGCTATTTAGACTCAAGAATCTTTCAAATAATCGACTCGACTACAGGCGCACGTCTGTGACTTCCTATTTCACATGGACCTCGCATCCCCAGACTATTTGAGCTTAAAGAGGTTCGGGTGTTTTGATTGACGGCAACTTAAAGAAATTCTTACAATAATTTTTACACATACCATAATACAAGCAATGACATACATTGAAGGTAGAGGTGTTAAGATGACGGAAAAATTTTTTTTTAATGACATTTAATTATTATTATAACTAGTTACCGTCACCTAGAAAAAAATTCAACAAAATATGACATCATTTTGACTTTTTATCCAATTTAGATTTCTAAACCGCCATTTTGCTCCTTGTTCAATTTTAGGGGTAGTCTCGCATGAACGATTCTAGCTTCGCAGGTTTAGATAATTTTCTAATTTTTCCTGTGGAATTACGCCTGAAATTGAACAAGGAACAAGATGACAGTTTTGAAATCGAAATTGGATAAAAAGTCAAAATGATTGTCATATTTTGTTGATTTTTCTTTTAGGTGACGGTAACTAGTTATAATAATAATTCAATGTCGTTAAAAAAATTTTTTCGTCATCTTAACACCTCTACTTTTAATGTATGTTGTTGCTTGTATGTGTAAATATTATTGTAAAAAATTCTTTAAGTTGACGTCAATCAAAATCCCCGAACCTCCTGAAACCTTTTTTAAATGAGCAACTCGCTTACTGTCACGCGTCTGCTTAACTCCAATATGATCGAGAATTTCAAGACAATAATACTTTTCATATTGACTGACAAGACCAATACAAGAGAGAAATTTTCAAGAATTTACAAGAGTGAGACAATAATTATGTAGAAATATTGTATTGACTTGCTTTCGTGCAGCCCTTACACTACGAGTGAAAGCTTATTCACAAAATACAAGTGATTTTCAAACATTTTCTTAAAATCAATATCTAGAATTCCCTCAGAGATAGTAAAGTAGAAAAGATTGTATAGGATGAAGGGGGCTCGTATATACGGAGATTTTTAACGTTGATTGGAGGAGTCATTTATTTTTGTTTCGAAGGATTGATTAGGGACCGACGAGTGTTCACGTACGATCTATAGACACTCGTTTATCACGAATCTTTCTCTGAAAAACCCGAAAAAAGTCCGTCACATCTGTTCTTAATGGTATCTGCAAATTGTTGAAGTAGAATAGCAACAAAAAAATAGTCCTAAATATCATTACTTGTATCCATTTTTTAACAATTAGTAAAACATTTGACAATTTATATTTACATCAACCAAATTACATGTAATTACGTAAATTACATATGCTTCTCTGGAATAAATGCTCGACTAATTATTGTCGCGAGTACGACGTTCCGTGCGAAACCACGTATTTATTCGGGTAAAACAAATATTTAAAACACAAATTTAATGTTCATCAATATATGACCGGGATACGATGTTTGCATTTGAGACATGATTAATACATTGATATATTAATTAGTGAAATACGAATCAGATCATATAAAAATCTTTTGTCCACATTAATTACGAAACCTATTTACGATATTACATGCATATAATAATTAATACTGATGTATTAATTTATAACTGCTCGATTCAATGAACTTTTACGAACAAATCCCATAACAAGTTTGTTATTTTAGATAGCACTAATTGACCCTTTACACACAACCACAGTTTTCACTCGAAAATAGCGCAGTAATCCCAGCAAATTAAAAAATTACCCAGCGCGAACTTGAACTCTCAATTAGCATACTCTCCTCCACACGCTCTCTACATACACTCTAACAACCTAATCACGAAAATTACCCGCCGCAGTTTTACATACAACCGTAAAAACCACATTCCCCGACTCCCCTATATGTATACACTTGCTTATACTACCCTCGCAATCTCTTAGCCAAGCTCTACCCTTGAAAACGATTCGGGCCACGTATGAAAGCGAAAACCCGGGGAGAATGAGAAATCGAGCTGACCTGAAACGTCGGCGCGCGTTATATGCTTGTGCAGGTGTACTACGAGAGGGTCAACTCGCATGCGGCCACGTCCTTCTACTTCTACGACTACTGCGGCTCGAAGGACATCAGTAAAGAGCTCATGCTGGACCCGAAGATACCGATAACGAAGATCACCCTGTCCAAGGGCTTTGCCTTCTCGAACGTGCGCTCGGCCACTGAGTTCGAGGAGGCCAGGTCGCGGTTCTTCGCCGAGCAGGTAGGGGTTAATCTTTTAGTTTATCTAATAGATTGGTATATGTAACAAATTACAGTTCAATTAAAAATGTATTCTTGCTAATAGTTAAATTTTTAGTATCCTTTTAATGTAGAATTCTACATAATTTTTAACTAAAAAGGCAACATTGTATTGAGGTTCGAGAATAATAAAGAAAACAGCTCGTTGAGATATAAAATTTCTAATTCTATTCTGCAGCAATACAGAGACGACTACATGGAGATGAGGGAGTACCTCGACTTGGGTTGTAATTTCAGCCCGATGACCCTCGTGGCCGTTCTCGGGAATCCCTGGTTCACGCGCTCCTACGTCTACTGGTGCCTTAGCGCGCTACTGCTCAGCTGGCCCCTCCGCATCATCATCGAATGCAACACGCAATACGTCGACTACCAGGTACACGCGAATTCCATTAGGGGTCAGCTTCATTAATGCAGCCTGTGTGAGGCGGTGTAAAAATCGATATTAAGGAATTTGTCATTGCATGCTATAAGGGGATGTCGGAGTCTAGACTGAATTATGTAGTAACCGGCGTATTAGTGTTTTACTTCATGTTTTTTTTTTTAATTTATAACTTTTGCTAATTCTTAAACAATTGCAAATAATAGTGGATGACTGCAATAATTTTACTGAACTTGAAAATAAATTTAAATAATGAAAAATTTGGTGTAGAAATTTGTAATTGACTTCGACATAATTATAACGTTTGCAATTTTTAGAATAACTAATGTATCTATTGCAAAGTTTAAAATCGATATTCCAAATCATCTGAGAGTAGCGATCGAACAAAACTTACCAACCATTCCCAAATTTCGTTCTAATGCCATTCTCAGCTGATCTGGGATATCGATTTGAAACTTTGCATGATGGTAAAGTTAGTTAGTATTACGGAAGGCTTGGGTTTGAATATCTATAAATACACATATTTCTATAATCATTTAAAAACTGTAATTTCCTTCCAACTTCAATGATCGAACAGTCAAGCAACTAAGGAGAACCCCTAATTAATATGATTTAAAAACATTAAAAATATTATTAAAACATAAACCCAAAATCTCCCTTATTTACTTCAATGACCTCCTCCAGATAACGAAGCTCTTCGGCGTGAACTACGACACTCCTACCAACATCCAGATCCACACGTCAGCGAGCCAGCTAAGCGCCCCCGGCTCCTACATGCTTGCGCCAAGCTACAGCGAGGCGCTACTCATGGAACCAGCGCTCCCTACTAGTCGTAATACCGCTACCGCGGCCGCGGAGGCCGACCATTCGGGGCCCTCAGATCTCGTTCCTAGTTACTCGGAGGCGCTGCTGTACGAGCGCGCCGCCGCCGAGCATCAGCCAGAGTTCACTGAAGAGGAGCTTCAACAGCAACAGCAGAGGAGGTCAATCGGTACCGGAGTATGCGAGTGTCCGTGTCACGGGCTGGTAGAGAACGTTGAGGAGTTCGTGAGCCAGGAGAGCCTGCCATTGGCTGAGGTGCATAGTGCGGATGTGGATCCGACTGCAGGAGTAGCAGGAGGGAGCAGTAGGGGCGAGGATGAGGCTGCCGCTGGCGAGGGCTCGGAAAGACTGAGACAAGCGGTAAGATTGGCATAATTTTTTGGTTAAGTTTTGTACATGTATATATGTGTTGTGAATGAACGTAATTGGCAGAAGTCAGGAAAGGTTTGATATTTGCTGATAAATTGTTGTTAGTATTTAGAAGTAAAGAGTTTCTTAATTTAAATTGGAGAAGTCTTTAATTAATTTAAGCATGTGGAGCGTGGTAGCGTTCTAACTCAAGTATAAGTGCGATTGGGTATTTCAAGTTTTATTCGTTAAAATGAAAATGACTTTTTTGTAAGCTATTTTTAATTAGATAAAGGAATCTAAATGACTAAGTGTATACTTATACTTAAGTCAGTTTCTATATGAACAATGGCACCATCACAAGACCATCCAAAATCATTCATAAAAACCATTCATAACAATAACCTTTCACCAGAGTACGGACCAGGACACGCGCAGCACGACGAGCTACAACAGCCTGGCACGCGTCTGCGACAACTGCATGAACGACGGTAGAACTTCAGCAGGTCATTGTAGCCGTTCAGCCGCTTCTAGCACCTGCGAGCTACGCGAGCTCGTCGTCGTCGCTGGTACACCCGAGGCGGTGGTTACGACGACAGCGCGAACTCCACACGAACGACGACGCTGCATCGTCAGGGAGTACTCCGAGCCGGACCTAAGAAGGAGGAACGCCGAGGTGCTTGCTGAAGGCGCATTGAGCTTTTTGAGGGCAAATGGAAGGAGCTTGGAAAATATTATGGAGAACGAGGAGACCGGTGAGATTGAGCATGAATTAGTTTTTTTAAGGTTCTATGGGGTGTGAAATTCAGTGACCCGTTAGTGTTTTTATTATTGACTTCATTTTTCATTAAATTATTGATGTAGCATTAAAATCTATTTAACAGAGAGATGAATCTGTCATGCAAAATATCAGCTCTCTTATTCGATAAACAATTACTTTTCGTCGCGAGTTCAATTATTGTCAATCGATAATAATCACGACTAAAGGTTTCAGATTCTACCGATCAACTTCTATATAAATTGACTTATATTTTATTAACAGTTGCATTGAATATTCTTCAACCCATATTTAAATCGGTGAACGATAGGAGCTGTCTTATAATGCTTTCAATAACAGTACACGAATTACATGAATTATATTCATTGTCAAGTGTATTTCAAAAATTATCTCCTTTCCAACTAACCATCATCACTGCAAACTTCAAATTACAAGTATAAGCCCGGTACTTCAAGCATTAAAATTTCATATTGAACCCTAACATTGCAGTAATACTTTCCCTCATATAATGGTACTATAAGTTAAGAACAATAAAAAAATAAATGATCCACAGAGAACCCACTGCACCTGCGGCCATCAACCGAACGCGCGGAGGCCCTAATCCTCGACGACTCTAACCAGCAACAGCAACAACAACAACTAGAACCCTCATCCTCCTCATCCACCACATCAACCGATGCACAACCACCTCGCAGCACTGGCGCCATTCCGAAACGCACAAGCCTCCCGGGAAGTAGCCGGGTGACGGTAAACCCGATCGCCGAGGCAGTGAAGCGGCTACCGAGCTCGCGTAGCACCTACTTCTGCCTGCGCTCGATACTCAAGCAGAACCGCCGCAGGTTCACCCTCGTCACGCCCGAGGAGTTGCAGAGCCTCACACACGGCGAGGGTAGCAGTAGCAGTGGTAGTAACAACGTGGTAAGGCAGAGTGAGGCCGAGGAGGAGGACGAAGAGGAGGAAGAGGAGTGTCCATGTGAGGGCTGCAGGGCCGAACTCGGGAGGCCGGATAGCCTCAGGATCGACAAGAGGAGGCCGCTCAGCTGTCAGAGCCTAAGCTATAGGAGAGAGAATTCAAGGTGAGCAAATGACGATTATTTTTGGTTTTGGGGGAGAAGAAATAGGTATTTGGGAAGTATGAAAGTACAAATTTTAATTTGCATTTCAAGGGTTGGAGTTGATAGGGGTTGTGTATATATATGTACTTGATCGTTTAAAGTCACGCGAAGATGTCAGATTGTCGAGATGAAAAAAGTTTATATACTCTGGGATGGCGTGATTTGCAATAGCTGTAAATGTAATTGGCTGCAAAAGAGGTTTGTTCGTCATATATGTCCTGCACGTGGCTGGTCTAATAATACCCTTATGCCAATCAATAGATTGCATAAAGTTCTAATTTTCTAACATTTTTTTTTTCTAAATCAATGTAAATTTATAAATAGCGCTTTAATAACACTTTTTTTCCTAATTAGAAGGAATGTTAAATATAGGTATATAGGTGGAACGTTGAAAATGCTAAAAGGATTGAAAAATGAAATTTTATCGGACTTTTATTAAAAATAATTGGCGAGATGACGAAAAAAAAGATTAATTAAAAGTTAATAAATGACTGTCATCCGCGGGATGCAAAAGTTGCTAATGGAATTGATAATTGATATTTTCGCGATATTGAAAATAACTTGTCAATCGTGCTGGAACGAATTTGACTCTATTTGCGAATAGAGGGTTTGATGGATGCAAATTGACACGTCAAGAGTTAACCAAAATGATCGGATAAGGAACTTTGAACTAATAGGTGTCGATTCCGGTCGGATATAGAAGACAGCGAAAAGTCAATTTCATTGAACTAAAACCGATCTTTATTCCTATATGATGAACGTACTCTCATCTATTAAATATTTCTGTTCAATTTCATCACTCAATCACCATCCGAACTCTATTTCTATAGAAATAATTCTCCCAATTAACAAAGTTATTAAAAACACTAAAGTTTGTAAAGTCTTCACCAAAATACATCTCACTCACCTCGAACCCGATTAAATCACTCCACACCAGTTCATCCTTTAAGCTTCCCAATTAAAACACAAAACCTTATATAGCCCGTGTCGAAAACCCCCTCCGGAATCCTTAAAACCTCCCTCGCCGTGCAGACTCGAGTTTCGCTATATACTCCCGCGAAATTAAAACTCACCCCCTGCGGGCGCACGTGCAATCTGCATCGCTCGCGTGCCGCGGCGCCGTAACGAGCCGCAATCTTATAAGTCGCGTTCCCTTGTTAGCGGGGTAGGAGAGGAGAGAAAGGCGAACAGAGAGGCGCGCACATCAAGGTTAGGCCTCGACACATCCGCCCGTGAAATAGTTTACCCGACCTGTGCGCGTATAAGGTATATATGGTTGAGGCCAAATTGCCGTCACGGTCGCTATACACCTGACGTGCATTTCAAATTGAGTTTAGCGCTTTTTTTTTGTTGGCTTGGTTTGGGTTTCGGGAGGAAAGATGGTTTTTATAGATATTTTACGGTGTTTTGTTGAGAATTGCAAAAGTAGTGTATTTTTTATTTATATTTGTATAGAGTTATTAGATTGGAGTGTAGTTGAATTTTGAAGTTTTGTGTCGAAATAAGAAAATAATATTTTTCAATTATTCAAATAAAAGATGCTTAGAATACAGAACCAAAAGAATTTTAAAAATTAAAATTTATAAATCTTGTTTGAATCACGTCAACTACATATAACAATTACAATTTTTAACGTATATTTATTTCTTTTTATCATCATAATATTTCATTTTTAAACCTCATACTTACGCCAACGCAGTAAAATAATAATTCACTATTCCTCTCTTATTCCAGAACTCTGATATTCGCGAGCCCGATCCAAGTGGTCTGCCCGACGGACCCGTTCGGCGGCCGCAACGTCGTGAACAGCGAGGCGCCGCCTAACTACGAGGAGGCCCTAAACCTGCCGGTACTTTCGCGTTTGCGCCATTCGATCACAGATCGGGACAATACAACGAGCAATACTGCTGCGGGATCGAGTAGCAATGATGCCGCGTCGTCGTCAACGACGTCGAGGTCTGCGGGTAACGTCTGGAAGCACCGGCGTACCATGAGCACGGATCCGCGGAACCTAACGTCTTTCAGGTATGTGTATAGGTTGAATTAGGTATATAATATGAAAATTAAAGGATTTTTGAAGGATAAGTTTGGTATACACATTTTAATGTGACTGAACAAATTTTAGATTCGAAATTAGTACATTTCGATACAAGTGTGCGAAATGGGTCATTCTCGCACGGGTGTAGTTTGTCGTCCGAGCAAAGCGAGGGCGACAAAAACACCCATGCAATGATGACCCTCTTCGCACACGTGTATCGAACTCTATTTTTT